>JAQGCO010000219.1:0-12446 GCA_034700925.1 Acrobeloides cf. buchneri Gr-Nem-00862
CTTCCCTGATTCAAGTAAGGCTGTGTATTGAAGCGAAAAGTCGCAAAAATCGCATTTTTGCGACTTTTAGCTTCAATACACAGGCCTTCATTGAATCAGGGAAGCGTTTTTTCGCTTCGAGAATGTCAAATTCGGATTCCCCTCATGTTTTTACCCTAGAGGGGTCATTTCCAGAAAAATTTTTTGAACATTTTTCACGTGGATGGCCCCCTATTGTGTAGTAGCTCATAACTTTCATATTTTTTTATAATTTTCTAAAATCAATATTTTTCAAATTTTTCATTTTTTTCGATTTCATCACTTTTTCTGACCTTTATGGCCTATTTTTCGTTCTTGATCTTCCTTTCAAATGAAAAAGCGATCAATGCTCATTTGAAATGTCAACAAAATCCAAGGCCAGGAAATTTCGTCTCGTTGTATCGATTTCTTTGAAAGACTCACTTGAACGGCGTCTCGCGACTTTGTCGCGTCACACATCGAGCGAGCAAAATCTTGTTTATGTGTTTTACTCGGGTGTCTAGCTACGCGGAAAATTGGACAAGCTGCTATTTTTAGAAAATTTTCGATTTTTATGGATTTTTGGGGAGATTTTGAAAAAAAAATAAAAATGACCTAAGATTCAGAGAAGGGGCGGAGAGGGAGTAAATCTCACAAATGATAAAATTTCAATAAAAAAAATTTTAAATCATTGTTTTTAAATCTATATTTTTAATATAAAAAATGCTTTTTTTAAAGGGAAACTCAAGTTTTTAAGAGACGATAGCTCGAAAGTTCGAGCCTAAGTGGTCGTAGTGTTAAAAGCCTCGAGCGCCATTTAATTTGACTCTATTTAGTGAGATTAACGCATAGGAAAGTTTTTGAAAGTCATTTTGAGCCAATCTTCGGAATCCCTTACATTCTAACCTTGTCCAAAGATCAGAAACCTGATTTTACGTTGATTTTTTGAATTTTCTAACCTTTCTAAAACACCCTAGATAATTTACTTCGGCCAAAATTTCTATCTGGCCGATGTATTCCAATATGGAGAACATTTCGAGTGTGGTTTTGAAAAAATCCGAGAAAAATTTTTTTCGACCCCTACTACTACGACCAGCATGAAAAAAAGGCTCAAAAATCGAAGTTTCTCAGATTTTTTCGAAATCAAGCTAGAAATGTTCTCCATATTGGAATACATCGGCCAGATAGAAATTTTGGCCGAAAAAATTATCTAGGGTGTTTTAGACAGGTTAAAAAGTTCAAAAAATCAACGTAAAATCAGGTTTTTGATCTTCGGAGAAGGTCAGAATGTAAGGGATTCCGTGGATTGGCTCAAAATGACTTTTAAAAACTTTCCCATGCGTTAATCTCACTAAATAAAATAAAATAAAATGGCGCTCGAGCCGTTTAACACTAGGTTCGAACTTTCGAGATATCGTTTCTTAACTTAAAATTTTGTTTGCAATGAAAACTTGTTATACAAGTTGTCTAAATGCTAATTACTGAGATGATAAAAAAATTATAATTGGATATTTAAATTTCTTTAAAGGGGGTAATCTTTACAGCCAAAAATGAAGTCATCACAAAATTTTGAATTTCATGAAAAATTTGAAATAAAATGGGGGATCTTGTTGAAAAAATTTTGTCCTCAGACCAGGGGGTACAATCCAGCGCAGTAATTATGAGGGGCCTGAGGACCTTTCCCACCAAATCTGAATTTTTTTAAATTTTCGGGAAGAAAAATCCAAAATTCGACTTTTTTTGGTCGCCGCACTCCGCGCAGTAAATTTTTTTTGTTAAAAATTCTTACTAAAAAGCAAAAAACCAGCGCCACAGGTGAATTGGTGAAAAATGGCCCATTTTAATGAAAATTTTGGTGAAAAATCATAATGGGGGACCATTAGGATTTTTTAATTTTCAAAAATATTGGGCAAAATCATAAGGGGAACCAAGAGGGAAATTTTTCGGATTTCGGAGGGGCTATAGCCTCCTTGGCTACCCCCCCCCCTCACAAATTTGGACCAAAATTACGACGCTTGGTACACCCGATCGATATCTGCACCTTCCTCATTTTTATGTACATGTCTGATCTTTGAGTTCTCAGTAAGCTTAATTCATGAGGTGTCTTCCATTAAAAACAACGGAAATCCGCTTTTCATCTAACAAACTATTGGAATTTTCCTATTTCTCTGACGTTTTTCCTATTACCCCATTTCCGATAATGATATTTGGTTTCTAGAATAAATTGTTTTTGATCTCGTTCTATGAAGATTTATGGAATAGTAAAAAATGGAAAATTTGTGATTTTTGGCATAGTTTCGATTTTTGTAATTTTTTGCAATTTTTATAAATTTTATATTTCCCGAGATTTTTAATTTTTCGTAATTTTTAAATTGTTTAAACAAAAATCAAATTTTTAGCCACCACCATGGAACAAGCTCAGCCAGGGCAGGTGTCTAGCCAACTAGAAAGTCTCATTCAACAAGCCATCCAAGCTGGAATACCTCCACAACAGATACTACCACTTTTGTCACAACTGCAAAACCCGTCGGGTGGTGGGATTGGCGGCCTCTCTGCACAATGTTTGCAAGCAGGGGTTGCTGCCTCTCAGGCGGTCACCAATCCATCGTTACATAGTTCAGCTCACCAAACCGGTCTTGGTGGGATACATGGTAAGAAAAAATAAAAAATTTGAAAAAGTATAGGGAGTAAAAATAAAAATTTTACTCTCTTTTCAAAAAACAAAAAATTGACTTTTTCACACAAAAATGAATGCCAAAAAATTGAAAAATCATAAAACATTTAAAAAAATTTTTAGGCCTCCAAGCTTTGTCCCAACAACCAACTTCCATGGCAGCTGCAGTGGCTCAAATGTCCGCAGGCCAAGGCACCCCTGCTGTACACCAAGCTACTGCTCAATCCCAAGCACAACTCCCACCCGGGGCTGTGGCTAGCTCCTTACCATGGCCAATTTTTCAGCCGATCGTTAGCGTCCCACATTTTGATATGGCTACATATGAGAAAGTGAACCTGGATGTACAGCCTTCGGCTTTGCCGAATGGTCAAGATTTGCCATTAAATGATGTGAATACTTTAAGGTGAGAGGATAGAGCCCCCCCCCCCAGTTTGAGTCCAAAAAATTGATCCAATCCGGCTGAAGTCACAAAAATTCGACCTCACGCATTTTGACAAAAAGGCACTCCTTCTCAACCCAGGTGAAAAAAATTTTATATAATTTTCAGATTTTTCTTCAATTTCGGAGTCCAACATGCCAGAGCCATCCTCCTGAGACAACATTTACAATCACAACAAGCGAATGTGGCACAAAATCCCCACTTGCTGTCATTTTTACAAAATCCAGATACTGCTCTAGCGCTACAACAGCAGTTGTTAAGGTGAGGAGAATATGAAAAAATTTAAAATTTTTGAATTTCTTAGGGCACAGCAACAAGCAGCTCTGTTGACAGGTCAAAGACCTGGTGAACGCCCCAATCTAAGCCAAACGACGAATCAAGTGCCTCAACAAATCCCTGGTCTACCCGGGAATCTTTCCATGAATTCTCTTCAAAATACTCTTGCTCAGCATGTAAGTTTGGAAAAAATGAGCTCAAAAATTTGCTAAAAATCTATATTTAAAAAAAATAAAAATTCGATTTTATACCTTTTTAAACGAAAATCTAAAACAGTAACAGATTTTGAAAAGATGTCGCATTTTGTAATCGTAAAAATAAGATGATTTTCGATTATAGTAGAAGTATCATAAACGTTAATCACTTTAATTATGTGATTACAAATTATGATAAAAATATCATAATTTATAATCACTTTAATTATGTGATTACAGGTTATGATAAAAATATCATAATTTATAATCACTTTAAAAATGCGGTTACAAATTATGATATTTATACAATTTTAGCTCGCTAGAAATTTTGCCCCAGCTCAATCCTCTTTCAAGCCGGTAAGCGCATCTTCTAATGATCCTCTTGAAGCTTTACTTCAATCCGCATTACTGGGAGCCAATCCAGGTAAAAAAACGCAAAAATGCAGCAAATAAATTTAAATTTTTTAGCAGCAGCAGCTCAAATAAAGGCAGCAATGGCCTCACAGAGTCAAGGAAGTTTTGCCGTTCCATCCCAACCTTTGGGTCATCATTTGACGGCCCAGCAACACTTGGCTAATCAAGCACAACATTTGGAACAACTGCAACATGATGTAAGAAATTTTGAAAAAAGGTCGACAAATCGAAAAATTTTTGTTACCCCCCCCCCCCACCACCACTCAAAAATGTGGCGAAAATATGGGACCCCGATGCACAGCTTTCAATATCTGATACCCCTTTTCATATACAGTCAACTCTTGATTTAATGACACCCCCATAGAGGGGTCACTAAATCGAGTTTGACTGCATTTATACTTTTGCAACGCATCCCTGCGCGGTCGTGTTGGCGAGAAAATTTTCAGGAGAGGTCACTAAATCGAGAGTTGACTGTATGGAGTTACAGTATAATTTTTTTAATTTTTAGCTTATGAGACCACATGCCATCAACCCAGCACTGATTGGATCTCATGCTAGTTCAGCCACAAATTCTATCACTGGTCAAACCATTATGTCTACTTTAGCCTCACACACGTCGGGTACCCAGACTTCACATTCCAATGGCGGTGGTGGTCAAGTTGCTGTCTCACCAAAAAATTTACCCATTCCAGCTGATCCTGTTCCAAGAAAATCTTCATCTGTACATGGGATACAAGTAAGAAAAATTAGTGCGTAAAATTTTGACTCAAAAAATTTAGGACCAAAACTATGAGCAGCTCCAGAACCTCAAGCTCCAAGGCCTCATGGCTTTGCGAAATCCCAACCCCATGAATGAGAATCTACAAAAGCAAATTGCCGCAGCAGCGTCTGCTTTGACAGCAGGCCAGCCCATGGCAGCATCCGCTCAAAACATAGTTACAAACTCTACAGCTCCTGGACAAGGCATAGTGACAACTGCGACAGTTCCGGTGTCGTCGATGCCATCATTGGCGGCACAACTTTCGGCGGCCATGGTTGCAGGAACGGTGTTTATGCCGACTTCGGCTGGAAGTGTGGCTATGACAAATGTGTCAGGGATTACGAGCCATGCCGGGTTGCCGACAATTGTTAATTCGAATGTAAGGCTTTAAAAAATTGGGTTAAAAAATGGGATTTTTCATATTTTTCACCCCTAGGGAGGAAGGGTGGCTTGGAAAAAAAATAAAAATTTTTGTCGGAGTATAAAAATTTCAGCATTGAATTTTTTAGAAAAAAATGAAAATTTAATTTGGTAAAAAATTAATTCAATTTTTTGCAAAAATACAAAAAATCAGCTTTTTTTCAATTTTGACTAAAATTTGAAAAATTCAATTTTTGGCCAAAAATTACAACTTTTAAAAGTTATGATAAAAGTATCATAATTTGTAATCACTTAATTCATGCAATTACAAGTTATGATAAAAGTATCATAATTTGTAATCACATAATTCATGTGATTACAAATTATGATACTTTTACTATAACTTGTAATCGCTTATTAAGTTACATTTTTAAAATTTTCAATTTTTAGGCCACCCGCTCTTTAACCTACGGCTCATCTGGTCATCAATCTGCTCATGGAATACCGACTTCGACTCCAACCTCCATCACAGGAACAACAAATTCTTCTGGTATAGGCATAGCTAGCATACCTATAACAGTTGCAGCCACTTCGGTACGCCCAACTGCATCCTCGCCATCTGTACCACTGGAAGTTGATGGGACACCAACAATTTTGGCCGCATCGGAAATGCATTATTCCGAGACTTTTAAGAAAACACATGGGTTGCCAGTACATGGGACGAGGTAAAAAAATATTTTTGAAAAAATGAACGTAAAATTTTTTATAGACAAAGTGCTTCGCCTATGTCAGGAAGTGGAGAAACAAGAAGAAAAAGTGGTCTCTACAGTATTATGAGTAAGGAATTTTAAATTTTTTAAATTTTTGGCAAACAATTTTTAATAAAAAAATAAAAAATTTTAGATACCGAATCCAAAGAAGAAATCAAAAAGAGCTCTCCTAGTGAAAAACCTCCAGTAATTTTTTATTTTCAAAAAAATTCAAATTGTTTTAGGTGACCTCGATGATAAACTATGTCAATTCTTATATGTCTCAAGCCAAATCACAACTCCAAGCCCAAGGAGTTGGGTTACATATGGATCCAGCTGGTCGTCCGGTATATGTAAAAATTTTCGAAATTTGTTAATTTTTGAAAAATTTTCCAGATTGATTACTCAAGTCGGCCGATTGACCCGATTTTTCGAAAAGCTAGGGAAAAATTAGAAGATGTCAGAGCATATCATGACACAGAAACGCCAAGTGCTGCGCAGACTGGTGGGTCGACAACAACATCTGGAGGTTCAACAAATTCACCACCAGAGGCAGAAGGTAACAATTGGAATTTTGAAAAAAATTTTATACAAATTTGAGCAAAAAAATCAAAATTTTTGAAAAATTCTTGCTATTCAATAAAGCGCAAAGTTTTAAAAAATGCCAATTTTATAAAAAGGTTGATAATTTTTAGAAAAATCTTAAAAATATGTTACATGTTGCTATATATCATAATTTGTAATCGCATAAAATAAGCGGATACAGATTATGATATTTCTATCATAATTTGTAATCGCATAAAATAAGCGGATACAGATTATGATATTTCTATCATAATTTGTAATCGTATAAATAAAGTGATTACAAATTATGATATTTCTACCATAATTTGTAATCGCATAAAATAAGCGGATACAGGTTATGATATTTCTATCATAATTTGTAATCGCATAAAATAAGCGAATACAGATTATGATACTTTGATCATAACTTATTAGCTTAAAATTAGCGATTACACAATATGATATTAGCAACATGTGACATCTTTTGAAAACATGCTACATGTTTTGACAATTTCGAGTAAATTTTTTGATTTTGGAGATTTTTTACTTTTTTGTACATTTTTAAAATATTTTCATGATTTTTCTATGCTTAAGAGAATAATATTTTTAGAAATTTTTACACTTCAAAATTTTGAAAAATTTTATGCAAAGTCTATTTTTTATATAAAATTTATTTTTATATATATTTTAGCAGCAAATCCACAAAGATCCGGCTGCTTGATCGGAATTTCTAGCAAAAAATCTGACCCTAAACAAGAATCTAGTGGGTCAGTCAAAACTGAAACTACACCAAAGAAGGTTAAAAAAATTCAAAAATACATTTTTTAACCTAAATTTTTTAGGAAGAGCCTCAAGAACAAGAAGATATCAAAAAGGAAGAAAGTTCTGCCAGTGAGAGCCAAAAACGTGATGTTTACTCCTATGACGATGGATCACCTGAAGAAAAAAGGCTGAGAATAGCATCAACAGACGATGAAGGAGAATCTTAATAGGGAAAATTTAATATGAGGAAGAAATTTGAGATATTTTTTGAGGCAATATTTTTTGTGCTACCTAGATATTATTGTGTATATTTTCTGTGTGTCGATGTTATTGATTACCTAAAAAAATTTCTGGGAAGGAGAGACTGTAGTGTAAAAAAATTGCGATTACAAAATATGATATATAGCGGATACAGGTTATGATATTTCTACCATAATTTGTAATCGCGTAAAATAAGCGGATAGAGGTTATGATATTTCTATCATAATTTGTAATCGTATAAAATAAGCGGATACAGGTTATGATATTTCTATCATAATTTGTAATCGTATAAATAAAGTAATTACAAATTATGATACTTTAAGCATAACTTATATTAGCTTAAAATTAGCGATTACACGATATATATAGATGTTTCAGCGATTAAAAAAAGTTGGATACAGCGTAGCAAAGTGGTCCAAGACGTCGCCCATCCGATCTGGCAAGTTAAGCAACGTTGGGCCCACAAGTTCGATCCCGCTAGGGCAAAAATTTTGAATTTAAAAAATTCTTTTGCAAAAAAAGAGCAAAAATTTTTTGCTCTATTTTTTGCAAAAGGATTTTTTGAAATTCAACATTTTTGCCTTAGTGGGATCGAACCTGTGAGTTCAACGTTGCTTAACTTGCAAGATCGGACGGGCGATGTCTTGGACCACTTTGCTACGTTGTATCCAACCTTTTTTGCCTGACCACTGAAACAGACTATAGCAACATGTAACATGTTTTTCTTATTTATTCATTTTCGCACTTCATTTCATTGTATTCTAACCAAAAATTATGTAGATTCGAATTTTCGTTGTCTTTTCCTACTTTTAAGCCATATTTTTATTTTTTTTCACAAAAATCCACTTTCTTAATGTAAAATTTTATATGTGTACAAAAATAAAAAATTATTTTTTGGGTACTTGCTTGGCTGGATTTTCTTTAGTACAACTTTTCTGATGAACTTCCAACCTTCCTGGAGCAAACCTCCTTCCACACCATTCACATGGTATAAGTTGGGCTTTTGAAGCCTCCCACATAGCTTCATTCATTGCTTCATGGTCAATTTTTCCGCCTAATAAAATTAATTTTTTGGTGAAAGAAAAATAGAATATTTGAAATTTTTTGAAGTGGAATAAGTAGAGACACATTTTGCATACTATGGTAGCACTTGTTAAGATTACCTTTTCGAATAATTTCCGGTTTGATAGGCTCTGGTCGACGCTGGGATTTGGGTAATTTGTCATTTTC
The DNA here is from genome assembly GCA_034700925.1 of Acrobeloides cf. buchneri Gr-Nem-00862. Taxonomy (NCBI): domain Eukaryota; kingdom Metazoa; phylum Nematoda; class Chromadorea; order Rhabditida; family Cephalobidae; genus Acrobeloides; species Acrobeloides cf. buchneri Gr-Nem-00862. Next base: position 8,681 of record JAQGCO010000219.1, read on the forward strand.
GAGATGCCATTTTTTAAGACATTGTTTTTGATGGATTTCAATAGATTTTGAGCCAAATTGACGACCACATATGTAGCAAAAAACCGTCGGTGCTGGTTTTTGAGCTTTTGGTGGACCTGGGGCCAAGTGTTCCTAAATTTGATCAAAATTGCAAAAATGCTCCAAGTTTAAAAAATTACCCCAAATTTGAAAAAATGCAAACATGTTCAATATATAAAAATTGCAAAAATCATCAAAATTTGCAAAAATGCTCAAAATTTGGAAAAAATTGCGCAAAATTTGAAAATTTTCAAAAATGCTAAAGAATTTGAAAACTGCTCAAAAAATTGAAAAAATTGCACAAATTGATCAAAATTTTGAAAATTTTAATTTTTTTTAAAGAAAAAATAATATCACCATCATGTTCCTCGCATAAAAATACCCATGCGCAAAAATTATCATCATTTTTGAATGCTGCAAAAAGAAATCGCTTTGAGCGGGATCGAACGCTCATTTCAAGAATATGGGTCTGGCTTCCTAGCCACTTGAATAAAGTCCATTTCAGCGAGCGAGCAAAAAACTTGGTCAGCATAGTCAAGTGGTTAGGACGCCAAACGTGCGCACTGAAGGGGGTGGGTTCAAACCCGTTATTATTTTTAATGAAAAATTTTCGTTAAGGCTGAATTTTGGCTGATGAACGGGGGTAGTGGAAACAGCTCCAACAGACAAAATTCAGACTTAACGAAAAATTTTCATTAAAAAATGATAGCGGATTCATGTTCCCCGAATAGAAAATAGGATATACATGTGTTTTTTGGCGAAAAAATAAATAATGCAAAAATTCTTGGTCGGGGGATCGAACCAGGATCCGTCTGCATAGGGTTCCCCAAAGGTCAAAATCGAAAAGTAATGATAGGCAAAAGTTTTTCATGTATTTTTATGGGGGGTTTGCTTTCACAATTTTTTTGAATCGCGAAAATAAAAATTTCGACTCCCGGGGATTGAATCCACCGTCTTCAGTGCGGGCGTTTGACGTCCTAACCACTTGACTATGCTGTATCAAGTTTTTTGCTCGCCCGCTGAAATGGACTATATGAGCTGTCAATTTTGAAATGGCTGTGGAACAAATTATAAATTTAAGCAATGAAAAAATTTTTCAAAAATTGTTTTTTGACCTGAAGATATTCCCAAAAAATGGCTTACCATGTTGTCACCAAAAAATCATCAAATAAAAAATTCCCACTTTTTGCAAAATAGATTTCCTGAAGTGTCTACCACCACTTTCAATTTCCTAAAAAAAACAATATGAAAAAACTCGGGTCTAAAAGCAATAAGGCAACTATAAGCTCTCTCTTCTCTATGCCCTTTTCCGGGCATGCATAAAAGGCATATTGCCATGCATTTTTTCTAAAGCACAAAGCAATAAACTCTAAGTTGTTAAAATTTTCATGCCATGACTATGTGGCACAAAAATTCTAATTCTCATCAAAATTGTGTGCTATTTCCTTGATTGGTTGTCTTTCGTGCCGAGTCTAGTGTTTCTACATGAAAAAAGCATCACCTTGGTAACTCGTCAAAATGTTTTTTCTATTGAATGAATATGTATAAATAAATAAATACTGTCTATAGTAAAAAAATATTTAGGGTAGCCAAGAATTCTTGTGGGGATGGGGTAGTAAAGTTTGTCAAGAAAAATTGAGTGGGTAGGTAAGAATCATCTTGGCTACACTAAGGGATATAATATAAGGTGCTCCTAAAAAATGGCAATTTTGAGATTTTTTCAAGCTTTTTAATTTTCACCAAAATAACCTTAGGGAGTTTTTCTATGCGAGAAATCGAATGCGTGCATTGCCGGACTTTGAAAACGCATCCCTGACCCTGTATTAGCATATTTTCGCTTCAACATACACACCTCTTCCCTGATCAGGGTCATACATTCCCAAAGGAGGGAGTCTCCCCCCTAACCAATCCGGCAAAAAGGCCAAAAATAGGACCAACCCGGCATCAGAGCGGCCGGGTTGGTTCTTTTTTTTGGTCCTCAAAATTTTCAAAAAAAAACATAAGGGGGGAGGGGACCAAGGCAAATTTTTGAAAATTTTAGACCCAACCTAGCACCAGAGCCCTCTCTCCCCCCTTGTTTGTCCACCTATGATCAGGGTCAGGGAAGCGTTTTCAAGGTTCAGCAATACGCGCAATCGATTCCCCGCATAGAAAATCCCCATATAGAGTTATTTTGGTGAAAATTAAAAAACATTAAAAATCGCAAAATTGCCATTTTTGGGGCATCCTGTAAATAAGAATAAAATGATTATAATTCATCTGTATTGGCAAAAGAGACTTTCTTATGCTTGGCTCTAGAAGGAGTATCTTCTTGATTTTCTGGTGTATCAAATTCAAACTCGAGACGCCTCTTTTTGGGGGTCTAAAAAAATTGAAAATCGAAAAATTAAAAAAAAATCGACCAAAGCACGGCCATAAAAGACATAAGGATACCGTTCTGACTTTTTAATTTTGGAAATTTTTTTACTAAAATGCATTTGTAACCAAATTTGACTATTTTTTAGGTGGTATCCCACTTCATCCAATGGACAATTCATCCAATAAAGACACTTCATCTTATGAGACACATTCGTACAATGAAGACACTTCATCCAAAAGACGAAGAGTCCAGTGTACGAAGTGTCCATTGGATGAAATGTCCTGATTGGATGAAGTGTCCTTGCCGAATGAAGTGTCCTCATTGGACGAAGTGTCCATTGGATGAAGTGGGATACCGCCATTTTTAATGTTTTTGACAATTTTTTTCAATAAAAAATCAATTTTCTCTTTAAAATTTTTTGGATATTTACCCCCTCCCCGCCTATCGCTGCCACTACCCCATCCCCCAGGACATCCTTTCATAGCAACCTTAGCTTCGACTCCAATAAAAATCTCCATAATATCGTTCAAAGACCATTTTTGTTCGGGCTTATTTAAGCTAATGAATGGGCAGCCTTCGTCTTTTGAGTGTTCAATATGTTCAGGCTCGGTTTTGGAGTAGAGGTTATGGACCCCCGCTGGACAAGGTAATTTTGACTATGGCCCATATTGGGGTATCTCTCCTATACCCAACACATTCCTAAAAGTGAAAAATCTTAAGCAAAACACTATGTTTGCCTAGCGAATTATAGGCAAAATCACTATGTTTAAGATGAGCCATAGTCAAAATTACTAGGCTCAAAGTGAAGCATAAGCAAAATCATTATGCCCAAAGTAGGTCGTAACAAGAAAGTAACACAAGAAGGTAAACAAAAAAGGAAGCGTCTTGATGCCTCGGGAATGCGAAATTTGGATTCCTCGCATAAAAATACCCCTAGAGGGTCATTTCCATCGAAATCGATACAAAAAATCGACCTTGTAAAAAGTGTCCCCTAATCCGAAATAGTACCAGGATTTTTTCATGGAGGGGGCTACAAGATCCCTATTTTTTATTTTGGTCAAAAACATAAGGAGGAACCCTTTGGATTTTTTAAACTTTTTTTGGCCCATGGAAGGGGGTACATGTACCCTCCCCCTACTTCTCTATGGCCATGTTCTGCCTTTCAAAGAGTCAAACTTGGTCTAATCTGCGTTTTTTAGATTGAGTATCACACCGAATAAGACAGTCGAGACTTTCAATAAAGAAGTTTTTGATACCTCAAATCGATCTCCATATTGGACTAGATAGGAACATGATGGAAACCCAGTGGAGCTTATGTGGACGATACGAGAGCCGAAAAATGAGGATCATAATTAAAAATATCTGTAA
>JAQGCO010000220.1:0-12430 GCA_034700925.1 Acrobeloides cf. buchneri Gr-Nem-00862
AAAAAGTTGTGAGAATCCGCCATTGTAAAAAAAAGTTGTGAGAATTTGACCGTTACTGTGAGGAAACGCCTAGTGCGATTCTTAATAGTAGTTCATGTTTTCGTGTCAATATCAAGATTTTTCAAAAAATTGAGGTCTCAAAGATGTAACCTTATTTTAAAATGTTGATATTTGGCTATAGAAGTTGATTTGTGGTGATAATTTCGAGTATACTAGTATTTTTCTAGGCGGGGAATCAATTGGGGAGTTATGAAAATGTTTGCATGACACACTTCTATATTCAAATATCAACATTTTAAAATGTTACATCGAAGATATCAATTTTGAAAAATCTGGATATTGACACGAAAACATGAATTACTATTAAAAATACTGATTTGATCGTATTCAGCATACACTTTTGCCTAATTAGAAAAAAATTTTTGTCGAAAAAATTTCTAGAGCCCTCGATATATGGGTTATGGTGGCCTGAGAGAGATTCCACAAAGAGATATATAATCGGTGATTTAGCTTAAAATCTTAAATTTTTTAGCCAATTCCGATCACAAACTTAAATAAACACTGGAAAGAAGAAATTGATAAATCTGAAAAGGAAATCCAAGATTTTGAATTTCAAAAATTTGGGAATGATAATGTGAGAGAAAAAGGCATAACTCGAAGAATTTTGAATGCCGAAGATAAGGATTTAGAGTCCCGAAAATTCCTCACAGCCTTAAATAAAATAGCTTTGCATCAGCCATTTAACGGACCGTTTTGTCGTGCCTTATTTAACAATACGCATGTGGTTTTTGTTGGAGATTCTTGTAAGCATTTTTCTAGTTTTCACGTTTTCCGATTTTTAGTGGTCCGAGGACTTTATAAAGATTTTGTTTCGCGAATTTTTGGACGGGAGCTACTTATTCTCGAGCCATCCATGAAAAAACGAAATGAACTTTCTTATTGCACTAATGAACGTTTATTGGAAATGAAAGATCCCAATGATAAAAGAGAATATTTTGAGTTCCGCGAATACTTGACCGATACTCATTGGGTCCAATTTTTGTTTACAACGAGGTAAAAATAACAACTTTGACTTGATAATTAAAGTATAAGGTGTCAAAACTAATGTTTGGAAGCCTCTGACAAAAACTTACGAAAATACAAAATCGCCTTTTCAAACTCCAGAAGGTACTAGTATGATTTAGATAACTCACCCAAAGATTTTCATTTTTCACAAAAAATCAGCATTTTTAAACCAAAAGCTTAAAAATTGCAGTTTTTAAATTGCTGAAAATCCTAAGAAAAATACAAGTTTTGATAAAGATGATGATTTTTGATGAAAAAATTGAAACACCTTTTAGAAATTTTTTGGTACGCCGTGGGTGGGATACCTAAATGATACTATTTTCGGGTCTGCTTTTGTCGAAAAATTACAATTTCGACTCCCTAATATTACCTTTTAGAATCTACAATGATAAGGTTGAACAATTATTGGCGCACTTTGAAGAAAATCGCCCGGATGTGGTGATTTTGCATTCAAATATCTGGGATTCTACTCGATATTCCAATGATGATAGGATTAGCTTGACTCAATTTGCTTTGAGGTAAGAATTCTTACAAACTCACACATATAGACGTAGCCAAGGGGGGGGGGCTAGAAGGGCTATAGCCCTGCTGTCATCCGAAAATTAAAGAAAAAAAAATCAATTTTGGAGGAAAATTTTCACGCTTAGTCCCCCTTTTTCGTGGATTAGCCCCCTCTGTCGTAAAATTCTGGCTACGTCTATGCTCACACATCATAATAAACTTTTTAAAGATTGGGTCATCTTTGTCAGCGCCTAAAGGAGATCTTGGATCCCACAGCTGTTGTGATATTTGTGCTTTTACCCCCGGCAGCATATGAACAAGCAACAACGAAAAATGGAAAAACTAAAGGATTTTTATCAGAAACTCATAAAGAAATGAATAGAATGGCGAAGTATAAATATTCAAATATTGGTAAACTCTGTAACAGGGAGAGGTTCCAAAAAGCGAGGTGTGCATGGTCTAGTGGCATGCTAGCCATTCGCGTTATAGATGCGGCTTCGATCCCATCAGGGCCGAAATTTTTATTGTAGCGAATCATAAAAAGTCATAAATTCAATCTTCCCACATTTTTCATGGCGAGTCATTCGTACAAAAGTTGTTAGAATCTCGCCATGCTATAGAGTTTATTTTATGTTTTTTTACTTCGGACTGGGGTCATCCTGATCTCGTTTTGATCTCAGGCATCTACAAAAACAAATTGCGGGACTCTTAGGCCACAAGATAGTGTTTCAATTCAACATCATAATTTTGTTTATAGATTTGTTTCTGCCGCTGTCAACTATTTTGCTGCTCAAATTATGGCCCAATATGGTTTCGACGTGCTGGATTTGAATTATTATTTTCAACAAGACATGTTTACAGCGCTTCGAGCGTAAGCATATATTTTTTTGTAACAATTTTTAATATGTTTTTTAGAGCGGATGGCTTGCACTACACCAGCTTAGGAGTTCAAATTATGACTCAAACTTTGATTGGCCATATAATCAAAGCGTGGGATGTTGAATTACCAAATGAAATGTTAGAAAAATTGGAGTCATTGTAAGCAATTTTGAAGGTTTAGATAACGTAGTGCTATTTTCAGGCAAGTCGATTATTTTGAAGCTCATGAACAAGAACCTGAGCTTTTTGATGAAAACGATGAAGATTTTAAGAAATATCTTGATAGCATACCAGAATGCTACTGTTCATTTTTCAAAATGAATAAGGAGTTATGGAAGAAAATTGAACGTGAAAAAAGGTAGAATAGAATAGGAAGCATATAAATTTTTGCAAAAAATCTAAAAACGCTCTGGATCCCACATGTTTGTATTCGATTTTTAAATAAAAATCTTTAAAAATTATACGTGGACCATTATGATTTTAGGGTCGACCCAACCCCCCCCCCCCCCTCAAAATCCTGCTTACAGTACTGTCTCTAACCCTAAAATTTTAGCCCCCTACCACAACTGATTAAAGAATATCGTGCCACACTCTTAAAAAATATGAAAAATTGTGTAAAAGACCAATTTTTGAAGCAATTTGTTCTCGAAATAAAAAGTGAAGTGGAAAACTCAAATGTCAATACTGGAAAAGTCAGCGCTCAAAATCCAGGTTCAAGTTCAGAACAACCGGTGATTGATTTGTTAGATGAAGAAGATGTTTTGTTCGAGAGGGATATTGTTATGCTGGACAATCACCATAGACCTTCTTCATCTAATGGTAAGTATATTTGTGTGTCAATAAAAATATTCCCTTCAAATCAGTAATCAAGGGGGAAATGGAGCATATTTTTGGCAAAAAATCGGATTTTTTCAAAAATATTCGTGATGACAAATTTTATTGAAAAATGAATTTCGCATAAATTTTTTGCGATTTCGTTTCGCAATTTCGCATCTCGATCTCGTTTTTGCGAAATTTCGTTTCGAATTTCGCATTGATTTCGTCCCAACAATAGGCGTTGGTGTAGGGATGGGGAGCAGGGGGAGAGATGCTCCCTAGAGGGCCGAAATTTAACCACTGTAACGACTCCACTGAGCCCACACTGCTTCAAAATTTGAATTTCAAATGTACTCTTATGATTTAAAAAAAAATTTCAGACACTGAAACTAAATCGAAACTCGACAATGTTCTTTCTTCAGAACATATAAATTTCTTCGACCAATCTGAACCTAACTGGGAACAAGTTTGGACCAAATATTTTGAATATGCTGCTCAAGTCCTTGGAATTTCTCCAGACCTTGAAGTAGAAACCGAAGAACAAGATAGTGATATAGAAATTATTGGAGAATACGTTAAGATTGGAGATAAGCAAGAAGAAGTGATTATGTTGTCCGATTCTGAAGATGGCTTTACACAAGCTGAAGCTATGGAACTTGTTAGAAAGCTGTTTTCTTAATTTTATTATTGCTTTATATTTTTTCGTCGGGTTTTGTTCATTTTCTTGCCTTATATAGAGACTACTTTAAAATTTTGTACAAACTTTGTTTAGCCTGTATATTTTTCTACATACCTCCTATTACTTTTGTCTTTCAACCTCTGAATCTTATTTTAGGGTACTTTTTTCTTTTAAAATTTAACTTCGTTTTATGTCTGAAATGGTAAAAATTTTTATTTCATTTTGGTATTCTTTATTCATGGTGCTTTTTATGTCGTTACTGCCTTACTTACAGTTCCTTATATGTTTATTCTGAGCAGTACCGTAGGCAGGATTTCTCTTTGGGGGAGGAACATAGTAAAAAAATTTTGACGACCTTTTTGGTCTATGCGCTCCGCGCGTCAAAATTTTTTTTCAAAAATCCATATATTTAAAAGGACTATAGTAACGGAAAATTTGCCCCCCAAAAAAGTGTTGAAACTGGAAGAGAACATTTTTCTGAATAACTTTTTCCAATAACACAACATCTAAAAACTTCATTTTCATGGAGAAAAATTGTAAAATTTGAAATTCTGTGTATTAAAACGAAAACTTGGCGCCGTGCTGATCGTGTCAATACACAGAATTTTGACGAAAAAATCCATGTTTGCATCGATTTTTAAAATTTTTATAAAATTAACATTGTAGCAATTTTTTATAATTCTATGAGACGAATAAAATGATACCAACATTATAGTCTGTTTTTTCTCACAAGTCCAACATAATTTCCCGACCCCGGTAAAGAGCGATCCCATCCGATCTGGCAAGTTAAGCAACGTTGGGCTCGTCGGATTCGATTCCCGGAACTAATTTCAAAAAAATTGTTAAAGCAAATATCTCTTAAAATTAGATGAAAAAACTGTCCTATCATTATTTTTCGATTTTGACCTCTGTGGAACCCTGTATTATAAGGCTCGGTCCCCTCCAGGGCAAAATGTTTTTGAATTTTACAACCCTATAAGGGGTTTTCTATGTGAGAAATCGATTACGCGCATCCCCGGATCTTGAAAACGCTTTTCCTGACCCTTATTCAGGGATGTGTGTATTGAAGCGAAAATATGCTAATACAGGGTCAGGAAAGCGTTTTCAAGTTCCGGCAATGTGCGCAATCGATTTCTCGCAAAGAAAAACCCCGATAGGGTTGTTTTGTTGAAAATTTAAAAACTTGAAAAATTTTGAAAATCGCAAAAAAGTGCCACCCTATATTTTATTATATAAAATATTGAAGAAACAATTAAAAATTTAAAAAACAATTTTTAAAACAATTTTCGAATTTATTTTGAACGTTTTTTGAGCTTTATTGTTACTGCTTCTGGGTTTACCGATCCACCACCTATCAATTTGAAGTCATGCTAAAAATTTTGCAGCTAATTTTATAGTTAATTAAAAAATATTGCCTCTGTTTCTGGACATTCGATAAGAAAATAATTTTTTAAAATTCTAGCTAAAGCTATTTTTATTTCAAGCAATGCTAATTTCATCCCAATACAAGTTCTAGGCCCCATGCCAAATGCCATCCATGCAAGTTTCTGTTGGTCGGTTTGTTGTTCCAACCATCTAAATTACATTTTACAGAGTGCAATTTTGGAACTTTTGTGCAATTTAAAAAAAATTTTTCACGTTTTTTAATTTTCACCAAAAATAACCCTATAGGAGTTTATCTCTATCGAGAAATCGATTGCGCACATTGCCGAACCTTGAAAACGCTTCCCTGACCCTGTATTAGCCTATTTTCGTTTCAATATACACATCTCTTCTCTGAATCAGGGTCAGGGAAGTGTTTTCAAGGTTCGGCAATGCGGACAAGCGAAACCCACGATCCTTGGACCAATGGGTGATTCTTACAGAGACTGTGTCTTAAGGTTCGAACCTTCAAGATATCGTCTCTTAGGTTCTAAGTTAAGCTGACAAAACAATCATCCAACTCAGGACCAAATTCATATTTCGGTCAATGACCCATACTTATACATCTATGAGGGGTAGGGAGTTTTGGGTTCGATTGAGGATAGGGTGGGATGGTTAGGATCAGGCAGTTTTGAAAATACCTTTCCGGGTTGAAGCTTTTTGCATCCTCTCCCCAGATTTCTTCATCATACTGAATTGAAAAGACATCAGCTTGCACAAATACCCCTTTTTGTATAGTTAAACCACCAATTGTTGTCTCCGACATACATTCTCTTGATACAGCACTAAAAAGAAATTAAAAAATAAATAAAAATTTGTTACAATGAAACTGGAGATACCAAACGCAAAGATTCTTTTATTACAGCATCCATATATTTAAGCTCTTGAAGTTTTTCAAAAGTTATGCCCTAAATTGTTTTCTTTTTTAGGAATACCTCTTCCATTGAGACTAGGAACTGTCTATACAGGGTGTTCAAATATCTACGGTAATCAATTTTCCGCACCGTAATTTTGGTCCAGATTTGAGGAAGGAAGTTTTGAAAAATTCAAGTTTGGGGGGAAGTTTGGAAAAATTTCCATTTTTCTTCCCGGAAATTTAAAATTTTTTCAGGTTTGGGGGAGGAAGGTTCCCCTAATTCATTCCCCATAATTACGGCGCTGACTGTACTACTTTATATACAATACCTCGCTTAGGTCATCAATTTCTGTTAGTAAAATATGTTGTTTTGACGGATTTCTGGCTAAATAATAACAAATTGATGATAATGTTGTTGAAGTTGTATCAAATCTTAAAACATGATATAAGGGCGTCGTAATTAAAATTTTTGGGGCTCCCTCAAAAAAGCCTCAAAAACCAGTCGACTCAACTGAGATCTTCTGAGTCAATTTTTTTCTCTTCTGGTTCTTCTGGATCTTTCAGTTAACTCAACTGGTTTTTTGATGCATTTTTTGAGGGAGGTCCCAAAAATTTTAATTCCGGCGCCCTTATATTAGGCAACAATGAGAGAAAGGAAAAAATACCCAGCCATCAAAAATATAAAACACTGGCTAGCAATTTCTTTTGTTGTCAATTTGTTGGATAGCTAAAAATAAAAATAATGTTTAAAAGGACCGCAAAAGTTACGAATAGAGTTTGTCTGTATGAGAGGTGCCAGACATACAGGAGTTGGAGAGCCCACCCTCTCCCAATGTTTACTTCATCAGGTAAAAGATTTGTGGATCTTCTCATAGCCGACCGAAAGCCGGTTGATGAGGATATCCTGACTAAGAAGGGACTTGATGGCCCTTATTTTGGTCGCTATCATTTCATCGATGGAAGGGATCTCCTTATCTGGAGCATCACTTGCCCATGTATGGTACAGATCTAGTACCCTCTTTTCATGTATGCCTTTCATAATGTCAACTCGTTTCAAAACTGTTGAATTCCTTAAAACATTAGATTAATTTACCATTTTTGAATCACTTGTTTCAAGTGGATCTGTTGATTCGGCATCAAGGAAAAAATCCATAAAATCTTTCCCATTTAATGAAGTTTGCTTATTTTCCTAAAAAATATTTTAAAAGTTTTTTGGGAGATTGTCCCCTAATTTGTTAGTGATATTTATTTTTTGCGGGAGATGGAGAGGCAGTTAACAAGTCAATTTTTGTCTCCAAAAGACAATGTCGAAAGCTTGTTTTTGTTTTGAGGAAAGTGCTTTGACAGGTCTGTTTCAAATAGATAATCTAAATTTACCCGCATTTTCTTTCTTTCTTCAATTCTACATTGTAACATACTCAAGAGCTTGATTAAAGGTAAATTTTTCAGGATTGACAACATAACTCGTCGAAGAAGCCATGTAGCTCGTTCAAAAGGTAGAATTAATGCTAAAATATTAGCAGTGTGATCGCGGTTAACCATTGGTAACCGTAACCGTCGGTTACAAACGGTTATAGACGGTTATAAGCGGTTATAAACGGTTATAGGCTCAACTTCTCAAATAACTTGTCAGAGATACTTCGCTCGTTTTCGTAATGGTGCAACAACCCTCGAAGATGCCGCCCATACTGGAAGACGATCAGAATTTGATGAAGAAGCCTTATTAAACCTGCTTAAAGAAAATAACAGTCAAACGACGCGTGATTTAGCAGAGCAACTTGGGGTCGACCATTCTACACATCTTCAAGCACTTGGCTATAAATCAAAACTCGGAGCGTGGGTGCTACATGATCTGACGGGCTCTAAGAATTTCCACAACGGAACTTCTACAACGCATACAAATCCTTTCTGGCGGCTCTAGGAACTTTCATAACGAGTTACGTTGTGGAAATTCCGTTGTGGAAGTTCCTAGAGCCATCTGACGGAGCCCAACAAATGGCAGCGATTGTCCATATTAGCATCTCTCTTAAGCCGATACAACCGCAAGTCATTTTTATCACGCCTAATCACAGGTGACGAAAAATGGGTTTTCCACGTTAACTTCCGACACAAGAGGCAATGGGTAGGGCCCGGAGAGAGGCAATCGTCTGATCCAAGACCAGATCCCGATAGGAAAAAGTTAATGCTGTGCATCTGATGGGATATGGATGGTGTGGTCTATTGAGAGTTGCTGGACTCAAAGTCTACTCTCACAGCTGCTGTTTACAATCAACAACTGGATCGGGTGACAGAAGCAATGAGAAAAAACGACCTGAGGAAACAAAGATCATACTACAGCACGACAACGCCAGACCGCATACGGCAAAATTGACCAAAGCTAAACTTCAAGAGCTAGGAAGTCCTACCCCACCCAGTTTATAGTCCAGACCTTGCACTATCCGACTACCATCTTTTCCGGGATCTGCAACATGAATTGGACGAGCAGCACTTTGAAAAGGATGAAGAAGTCAAAAATTGGCTCAAAAACTATTTGACCAGAAGCCCCGTATCTTCTTTGAGAGAAGGATCCGAAGTTTGCCTACTAAATGGGCACAAGTCATATATAATAATGGTATTTCGAATAATTGTCATAATACTATATTTAATAAAAATGATTTTCAAAAATGTATCAATAATTATGAACCAACCCAATGTATATAAAGGGAAAATATTAAGTCGTTCAACCCATCTAATCGCGAGCGCCATATAAGGGCTTTCAAATAAATGGCTTTCAGTTTCACCAAGTGCAACACGGGATATGATGTCCATTGAAAGTTCTTGGAAATATCTAAAGTTTAAATTTAATGAGATGAAAAAAGTGATGATCTTATATACGGTGTATGCAAACTTTCAGGGTGGGGAAAGGGGTGAGTGAAAGAGGAATGGGAAGGGAAGTGATTGATATGACGGGTGGGGAGAGATTGATATGAGTGAGAGAGATTTCTTTTTTTATGATGTTGTTTGTGAAGAAGGAAGTGGTAGTAGAAAGTAGGAATTGGAAAATGTGGATCGTATGGCCCTGATCTGCGTCGATAGGCGCAGATTCGGGCTAGTACCAAATATTTTGCCCCAATATACCAGATATTCGAGGTGGCAGGTAATTTTGCTCAAACTTACCAAATACCGGGTTCCAGTATTTGGTATATTGGAACAAAATAACCCGAACAAGAGTATATTTAGGATGATTATACCCCACCCTATAGACGATCTAATAATAGAATTATGGTGTATTTTTTTCAGTAAGTGAAGTATTTTATTACTTGTGTATATCAAAAGCCTTGTCTTGGATTGAAATTACATCCAGGTGTTCTAATAATCTTTTCACTGAATCATCGATAATTGGCATGATCTAAAAGTTAAGTGTCAATATCTAAGAAATACTAGCTTCCCTTCTATATTTTAAATCATTCGAAAAGCCTCAGTGAATCCAGAGAAAGAGAAAAGAAACATGGTTTTTTCGCCTTTAGTCGATTTTTGGACTCTGGACCCCTAGACAGATCTATCATTAAAACATACTAATTTTAGATTAGAAAGTGTAAATCCGTGAGACGAAATATTCCTTAATCGTTTCCATCGGGAGCCTCTAGCAACCGCCAAATCAACGATTTCATCTTTATCAACATTTCCAGCTAACGGGGTAATCTAAAGTTTTCAAATATTAATAGTCGAATTCAGTAAGAATCAACTCTTAGATTTCATAGTTTTTCAAAAGTTCTTTTATCATACTAACCTTTCTCGCATGGAAACAATCAAATTTCTTTACCAAAATCTCTCGGAGCATCTCTAAATCAGAGATAACTAAAACATTGCGCACACCTTCTCGAATGCCATAGACTTTGCCAAATTCCTTCGACCACCGACTTAACACAAGAACGGAGGGGTCCTTAGGATTTATTAAATCAATTAAGTTGCCTAAGATTATGTGTCCTTTAGGCCCAGATATGCCTCGTCTTCGCCAATATCCATCTTGATACAAACATGTACTTAAAATAAAAAAAGTATTATAGTAAGTATTTAAGAATGTTAAGCAGAGGGGGCCATATTTTCAAAAATTTGCGAGGGGTAAAGGAGCAACTACGAAAATGTTGCATCTCCCCCTCTCCGAATTAAAGGCCAGAAAAAGTCGCAAACATTTGTTTCAAACAATTTTTATCTCCTTCCCCGAGTTGACGCCCAAAAAAGGTCAAGTTTTTGCGTGTGAGTAAAGATGCAAACTTTAATTTTTGCGACGGGGATCCATTTCTGGGCCTCCTGCCCAGGAATGATGTTAACTACTAGCTAAAAAATTCTTACAGGTAATAAACGAATATAAATGTGATAATTGCTATGAGGAAATATAACAAAATATGTAGCATATTCTTAATCAATATTGTACAGGGTGTTTCAGTGATTCCTAACGATATAAAAATGCAATATCTTTTATAGAAAAAATATTTCCTCATGCGGATGTTTGCAAAATGATTAGAAAGCGTTGGGTTGTCAGATATATTTACAGAGTACCCAAAAATGGCACTTTGCGATTTTTTTCAAAAATTGTCAAGTCTTTAACTTTCACCAAAATAACCCTATAGGAGGGTTTTCTATGCGAGGAATCGATTGCGCGACTTGCCAGGCCTTGAAAACGCTTCCTTGACCATGCATTGGCCTATTTTCGCTTCAATAAATACATCTTTTCCCTGATTCAGGGATCGTTTTCAGGGTTCAACAATGCGCGCAATCGATTCCGCGCAATGGCGACATTGGGGGGAGGCACTTCCTCAAAAAAGACTATTTTTCCTCAAAAACATAAGGGGATATGTGTAGAGATTTTTTAAATTTTGGCCCACTAGGTGGGGGATGGCATTTGCCGCCCTTGTCTATGCCACCGGTGGGCAGCACAGGAAATTACCCCCTGAAAGACAGTCAAAAAACATAAAGGTCCTCCTCCCCCCTATGGAGGGGGAGATTGTAAAGGAGAAGTTTCAAAAAATAAACATAAGATCGTCCCTAATAACTGAACACATGCAATGGTATATGAACAGATCGCCTGATATTTTTATGACCAAAAAACATTTAAAACAGTTTATATGCACTTTAATGTTTGACCAATTATTTTTGGCCGATTTTTTTATTTGATTAATGGGGAAATAAATTTGACAAACGTTTTCTTTCCACGTAAGATCATTTTCTTTGGAAAAAATCATTAATAATATTTTAAAGTACACCACCCTTAATTAACCTGTTACCGATGTTTAGGTATTATAATAGATGAACAAACACCAACCTCAAACATATTTTGATGGCAAAGTTTGTAAAAAAGCACCACGTAAAACATTTCAATTTTGGATAAAAATGACCCCTCTAGGGGTAATTTTATGCGAGGAATCGATTACGCGCATTTCTGAATCCTGAAAATGCTTCCCTGACACTGATCTAGGAAAAAAAATTGATTTTTTGAAGATAAAAGGGTCATTTTCCGTATTTTTTAAATCTGGAATCACTATTCTAAGGGAATTTTAGGGAAGCATTTTCAGTGTTTTGACAATGCGCGCAGTCGATTATCAGTATAAAATTACCCCTAAAGGGAGTATTTTTAGAAAAATAAATTCCCAAGTCCCAAAAAATCACATAAATCCACATTTTCGTCCACTCTGTAACCTTTGGAAAAAATGGCTCGTAGATCGAGCCCATCATACATGCACAAGGGGAGGGAGACTCCTAAGCCATGTATCGCGCATGGACCGGAAATTTAAAGATTCATAGCACATCAGGCGGGTAAAGCCCACTTGATGCGCTATGAATCTTCACATATGCTCTATGAAATTATATGAATTTGGTCAAAATACCATTTTTATTGCTAAATTTATAGTTTTTTGTTAGATTTTTCATAATTTCGAAACCAGATTTTGAGGGAGAGCCCAGAATCATAGCGCATCGAAGCAACCACTCCTAAGACATTGTGCATGTATGGAGCCCACCACAACAGAATAAAGTTCGAAATACTATCCATTTGTCACAAAATCTTCTTATATAAAACGTGTAACACGACGGGGCAAAATCGAAAAAAAATTGACGAATTAAAATTTTGATTATATTCGCCTGACTTGCAATAAATTTCAATTATTGAAACGAAAATTTAAAAATTTTTTGAATTTTTGCCAAAACAGTTGAATTTTTGCTAAAACTTTGAAGAC
>JAQGCO010000221.1:0-12403 GCA_034700925.1 Acrobeloides cf. buchneri Gr-Nem-00862
TTGAAAAAATTCTGAGACTTTGACATTTTGGGTTGGCTCCATGGTATTTGAAGACCTTCAGACAATGCGTCTTAAAAATTGAAAAATACGTATTTTTAAATGTGAAAATATGGGTAAAAATACGTATTTTTCAATTTTTAAGTGTGAAACAAAGGTTTTCACGCTTCGGGAATGCACTCAATCGATTTTTCGCATAAAATTACCCCTAAATATATCATTTTTAAACAATTTTAGAAAAATTTTTTTCGATTTTTAACCCTGGGGTGACCCCCTGATCCACAATAGCTCCTAAACACTCTTTAGAAATCGAACCTGGCCAACCGGGTTGCGTTTATAACGAACAATGTAGTTCAGTATGGCCAGAAGCGTTTTGCGATACGAGCGCAGGTGTTGGGACTTGTCGATGCGGTGAGAAGAAGGTTGAGCGTGCCACACGAGACGGCCATGTCTGTCTGGATGTTCATGATGCAAACGAGAATACTTTAGCCATAACATGTCCACTACCAGAAGGAGCTGGGTTGGGAGACGCAATCATGACCCACTAGTCATACTAAATTTTAGATACACATCTGCGCTTTCGGATCCTCGCCATCCGAGACAAAATGATGGTCCTGGCCCAGTGTTATGCAGCACCGAAAGCACGATCACTTCACAAACACTAGGAAGCGACGAGATGGGGAATGGAGACTCAGCATGCCTGTTCCCCTCTGATAACAGCTACATGGCAGACATATACGATTGTGTGGAATTTGTTTCCGTGATGGATCTCACCTCGGCTGGCTACAGTGAAAAGGCCAATGGCATATGCTGTCCGAATCGAGCTTTCACATGTATCCAGCCAACGGCAACGGGCCCGAATCCATCAGAGCCTCGTTGGTGGTACAATGCTGTGACGGGGATGTGCCAGCAGTTTTTGTGGGATCCGTTCGCAAGCGGTGCTGGAGAGCATTCGCCGAACAACTTCAGGACCGTTGAGCATTGTGAATCGTTTTGTAGGGATGGTTGTGTTAGAGGCAGTCCAGAATATGATGTGAGGGCAACATTTGTGGAAGAGTCGCCAGTGACTGGGTGTTCCCAAGGTACTACATGTGGGGCGAATTATGAATGCAAGACCATGGGGTCGGTTCAGTGGTGTTGTCCAAGTGTTGGTAAGTGTTGAAAAATGGGCATAGACTCGAATGAAACGAACAAGGTTTGAAAGCGATCGAATGAAGCGAACACAAATGAAACGATGAAATGAAACGATCAAATAAAACGATATGAATGAACGAAACCAAATTCAGGATTTTCGTGTCAATATTCAGGCAAATTCAAACCAGTTTTCGGAACAAATTCGTGAAAAATTGCAAAATTTGTCAAAAATTGAAAAATTCGTGAAAAATTGAAAAATTCATCAAAAATTGAAATTTTTTTATTCAATTCAAATAACACATTGTTCTATTTAGCTTCGATTTGTGGTCCAATTGGTGGTCGTCCACTTGACCCTTCGATCCACACCCGTGGTGCCGTCCACCACCCTGGTGTCCAGAAACAAGGAACCGCACCATCAACCCGTTTTTACTATGATCCAAACACTGGGAAATGCTCGGCGTTTAATTTCCACGGCGCCGGCGGCAACTACAACAACTTTATGTCCCGCATCGATTGTGAATTGTTCTGCTCACGATGTAAGCTCCAAAAAAAGAGTCCATAAAAAGCAGCTCCGAGTTTATTTGCATTTCTCATTCCAATTACAAATTTTGACACATCTAAACTTTTCAGTACAATGCGATCGCGGGAATCCATTGCGTATCGGCGAAGTCACTCAGAGTTGTCAAAGCAACGCCGACTGTCCAAGTTCGCACGAATGCAAAATCGATCAAGGCGTTTGCTGTCCAAGAATGCGTAAGAATCCATTTTCAAATACAAAATTTAAAAAAAAAGAAATATTTAGAAACAATTTGTACACAGCCTCTTCGTGTTGGAAACTGTGATAGAAGCGTGCGGAGGTATTGGTATAGTGCATCGACAAGGGAATGCCAATCATTCGAATACACAGGGTACAGCATATAAATTTTTGAACCAAGAACACATAAACTTGCATTTTAGGTGCCAAGGGAATGATAATAACTTTGAAACGCTGATGGATTGTCAAACGTTTTGCCGAAATGCAGCACGTTAGTTTTTTTAAATAGTATCGAGGGCCGAGAGATAAGGGTGCGTTCAAGCATGTTAAAAAAGTTGTCACAAAAATGTCAAAAAGTTGTCAAAAATATCTAACTTTGCCTGATTTTAAATAAAATCGTGTTTATTGAAACGATTGGTCATAAAGCATAAAATTTTATTGGTCGAGAAGCATAAAATTTGCTGCCTGATTTTATGCTTCATGACCAATCGTTTCAACACGATTGCGTAGAAGAAGAAGAAGAAAAAAAGTAGTAGTAGAAGAAGTAGTAGGTGAAGAAGAAGATGAGGAAGTAAAGGAGAAGTAGTAGTAGAAGGAGAAAAGAAGTAGTAAAAGAAGTAGAATTAATAGTAGAAGAAGTAGTAGTAGTTAAAGAAGAGTAGTAGAAGAAGAAGTAGTAGTAGAAGTATCTTGTTTATTGAAAATCGGGCAAAGTTAAACTTTTTTGACAACTTTGTGACAACTTTTATGACATGCTTGAACGCAGCCTAAGGGTGCTTCCTAGTTAAATAGCGCGACTTTTGCGTGTTATTTGTCGTGCTGTTTAAATAGGGAGAAAACATTTTTATGATTTGCAAACAGCATGTTCGTGCTACTTGCCCCTTTGAAACAGCATGATCATGCTGTTTGCAAATTTCAAAACAGTAAAACTATCGAGTTATCGTCGACTATATATAGATTTTGCAATGCATCCCTGCGTGGTCGTATTTGAGGGAAAATATGATTACAACTAAGATTTAAACTAATCTTATTTTGCCTGCCAATACGACCACACAGGGATACATTGGAAAATCTATACAAGTCGATGATAAGGCACGCCACTGCTATAGCTAACTTTTTTTTGAAAAAAATTTTTGTCTCCGATTTATATGTTTTGGTGTCGATCGTCTTCTCTCATCGCCCCCCCCCCCCTACAACTTTTGTTTTAGCACTTGGGGTTGAAATCAAGCGTTCCCGAGATCGTTTGCACAGACAGACATACTATACACGTTTAATGTAGTAGGATACTCATAAAAGTTAATTTAGCCGAGCCAAGATGTCCGCAAGGTCAGGCGTACAAAGATCATTCAGGAAGTTTTGTTGCTTGTTCCACGAATCGTGCCAAGTCTACTTGTCCGGCTAATTATGAATGCACTTTCGATGGCAACATGTTCGGATGCTGTCCAACAAAAGGTATATTATTTTTTTATAAAAAGAGCTTAGGCTTATAAGCATAAGACTAAGCCTAAGTCTAAGCCTTTCTCGTATTTTCTAAATTGTTAAAATATGAAAAATATTTTGCCGTTAATTTATGCAATTTTCTGACATGTTTAGCAAATTTTGAATTGAATTTTCTCGAGAAGGGTATTTCCGATTTTCACAAAAATTGGGATACTACCGTTTTTCGATGCGCTCTACAAGATGGCGTTGTTATTTTGTGAAAATTCTATAAGGAAAAAGTTCAAGTTTTCGCTTTAATACACAGGCTTATTCAAAAATCAAGAAATCGAATTTTCTTATCGGTGAACTTCATGCTTGAACGTCCTGTACAAAATCAGCGAGTAAAAAATATTTGAAATTTAGCCTATACTTGTTCCCTGCCATCAAATCCTGGAATTACTTGTGGTCCTGGAATCTCATACAAATATTATTACAACCCACAGACTCTCGAATGTGAAACCTATGAATTTCTGGGCTGCGACGGAAATTCCAACAATTTTGCCACACGTGCAGAATGTGAATCATATTGTGGAGTCGGAGGTTTTGAACAAATTTTCTTCTTATCTAAAATTTTTTCAGGGTGCGCGAATGGTGGCTCACCTTTACGAGACAACAATGGAGGCCTGGTCAGTTGTGCTGAAAAAGGAGACACTTGTCCAACCACACATGAATGTCAAGGCGTGGTGATCGGAAATACGAAATCCAATAGATGCTGTCCTTCTAGAGGTTTGATTACAAACAAAATTCGGAGCTACTACACAATAGGGGGGGGGGCACCCACATGAAAAATTTTTTTTCTGAAAATGACATCTCTAAGGGTAAAAACATGCGGGGTAATCCAAATTTGACATTTACGAAGCGAAAAAATGCTTCCTTCAGGAAAGGTCTGTGTATTAAAGCGAAAAGTCGAAAAATCACATTTTTGCGACTTTTCGCTTCAATACACAGGCCTTCCCTGAATCAAGGGAAAAATTCGAAAAAATTGGAAAAAGTGAAATAATTCGAAAAAATTGAAAAAATTTTAAAAAATGAAAAAAAAAATTTGTTTTTTCGTTTCGAAAATGTCAAATTCGGATTCCCCCGCATGTTTTTACCCCTAGAGGTTCATTTCCAGAAAAAATTTTTCGAAAATTTTTTCACGTGGGTAGCCCCCCCCCCTATTGTGTAGTAGCTCCCAAAATTCTTAGCTGTTATTTTAGCCTATATTTGTGGTTTGCCTCCACAACAAGGATCCTCCCTGTGTTCCGGTGGTTTAACCGTAGTAACTCGATACTATTTTAACATTGTGACCAAAAAGTGTGCCTCATTCGTTTATAATGGCTGCGATGGCAACCCGAACAACTTTGCCACGTTGAATCAGTGCAACAATTTTTGTCATGCTGCAGGTTTTGTGTTGGATACGCCCAAATATAAAACAGATAAAAATTTGTAGCTTGTAATGCTGGGGATGTGGTCTATTTGAACCCAAACACACAAGAGCCGATCACATGCAATGACGAGATGCAGCATAATTGTCCGCGAAATTTTCAATGTCAATACGATAAGCTAACAGATCAGGTTTAGTTTTAAGTTTTTTAAATTAAAGGACCAGTGGGAAAAAAGTTGCCATGTTTGTGTATATTCAGAAAGTTCATGAAAAATGGAGCATTTTTTGTTTTTACGACATGCTCTGAATCGTTGTAGTTTTCGAGATAATTGCGTGTAGAGTTGGTGATTTTTGAAATTGTGTGTATTACAACGAAAGTTTGTGACGATAGTTTTTCCCTGAATCAATAAATCCTGTATATTGAGAAGAAAATAATTCAAAATCCTTGAACATTAGAAAAAAATAAATAAAGCATTTTTTATAACTCGACGAGACGAATAAAATGACACCAAAATTATCCAATTTGATAATTGTTTTGGGTTTTTGAAACGAAAACATGAATCAGAATTTTCGTTTCAATAACCAAAACAATTTTCAAATTGCATAATTTTAGTGTCATTTTATTCGTCTCGCCGAGTTATAAAAAATGCTGTATTTATTTTTTTCTAAATGTTCAAGGATTTTGAATTATTTTCTTCTCAATATACAGAATTTATTGATTCAGGGAAAACTATCAGATACATGTTTTCGTTGTAATAATACACAAAATTTCAAAAATCGCCAACTTTATACACAATTATCTCAAAAACTACAACGATTCAGAACATGCCATAAAAAAAATGCTCCATTTTTCATGAACTTTCTGAATATACACAAAAATGACAACTTTTTTGCATACCGGACTGGTCCTTTAAGTATCACCAAGATATAATTTTCATACGCCAACAACATGTTTTTTTAGAACGTTTGCTGTGGTGCCACCGATATGAGTGTTTGTCCAGAAGGCGAAAAAGCTTATATTAATGCAATGGATATGACTGTAAGAGAATGCCTCATCAACGAACAACATTCATGTCCCAATGACTATCTATGCCGGTTCAATGCTCAAAAGAACCGATATTTCTGTTGCAGCTCACTGGCTAAGACAAAAAGTTCGTTCGTAAAATTTGCAGATTTATTTTTGAGGCAAAATCAAATCGACTCAGGTGGGATTCGAACCCGAGACCATTAGACTCGAATCCGGGAGCATTACCACTGAGCCAAGTTCACGTTAAAATTCTGATTTTTAATTTTGCCTATAATTTATCACAACTTTTTTTGCCCAAATAAAGACCCAATAAAAAAGATTGATCATCAAGCTAAATTCTTTTTAACCTTATTACCACTGTTCAATCTTTTAGGCTACTGCCCTACGGGTCATGCACCATTCCGTGATCCACTAACGAAGCAGCCAAATCGTTGTACAATGAACACCATGACTGCAGGGTGCCCAGATGCATTCACCTGCCAATCTGAGTTGGCGGGGGCCTTACAAGGCTATTGTTGTTCAACAAATGGTATTTTTTACCAACTTTTTCACGCCTCTTATTCTTAATTATTCCAGACATTTGCCCAAATAAAGAAGAATATTATCTTGATGAGACAACGCTTATGCCCAGAGCTTGCACAATCGGTATACTTTTGCAGAAAATTTGGAACTAGTATCGATTAGGTATCCCATTGAACGTGAAATTTTTCGAAAAAATTTTTTTCATCTGGAATTGACCCCTCTAGGGATAATCTTATGGATTGAGCGCATTCCCGAAGCATGAAAACGCTTCCTTGACCCTGATTCAGGGGAAAAATAGGGTTTTTAAAGCGAAAATTGTCATTTTTCGCATTTTCAAAAACCCAAAAATCCGGCCGGATTTTCAATAAAACCGGTAACATATATATAAAGATAGATATTTTTTTCGAATTTTTTCAATTTTTTCGAATTTTCTCAATTTTTCCCATTGAATCAAGGTCAAGGAAGCGTTTTTATGCTTCGGGAATGCGCGCAATCGATTCCCCGCATAAAATTACTCCTAGAGGGGGTCAATTCCAGATGATGAAAAAAATTTTTTTCGAAAAATTTCACGTTCAGTGGGATACCTAATCGATACTAGTCTCCGAAAATCTGTAGACTATATTGAAATTTTAAGGCCAATTCGTCACATGCCCAACGGGATATCAATGCCAGTCTCAACATGATCCTATGCTCGGCTATTGCTGCAAGGGGGTTTCCATGGCCACTTCATCGGACGGATGTCCGCCCGGTGAAATTGTTTATATGGAACGGAACGAAGTGGCTGCATGCGATCCATTCAATCCTCAAAATCAAGGCTGCCCAACCGGATTCACTTGTCAGTGGTCGGTGCGAACACAGAGATATCAGTGTTGTGGAAGTGATCCACTCCCGACGCCATCCGAAAGTAAGCAATGGAAAAGAGAATGATAGCAAAAAAATTTATAGGCTCAAATGATGGATGTCCGTCGAAGCAGATTGCTTATATGGATTCGAACACAAAGAAGCCAAAAATTTGTACATCGGCTACGTTCAGTTGTCCAATCGGATACTTTTGCCAGTTTTCGAATAGTAATAAGCAATTTCAATGCTGCGGAATCACTTCCGATTGTCCAACTACTCAAGTATGGAGAAATTTTCATAGTTGTTGAATGAAAAAACTGTCAAAATCAATGAATCGATTTTCTTTATCAGAAAGAAAATTTGAATTTTATTACGATTCCTGTCGTAGGCTCTAATGGAACGAAGAGGATGGAACGATACGAATGAAACGAAACCAAATTCAGGGTTTTCGTGTCAATATTCAAGCAAATTCAAACCGTTTGAACGATACGAATGAAAAATCAAATCAAACGCTAAGAATGAAACGACATAAAGGAACGAAACCAAATTCAGGGTTTTCGTGTCAATATTCAGGCAGATTCAGAAATCACCGTTTCCGGATGATTTCTGAATAAAACGATACGAATGAAACAATCAAATAAAACAATACGAATGAAACGAAATAATGGAACGAAATCAAATTCAGGGTTTTCGTGTCAATATTCAGGCGAACTCAAACCCTTTTCTGGACGATTTCCGGATGCCGTCTGGAAATTTCATTCGTATCGTCTTTTCGAATTTGCCTGAATATGGACACGAAAACCCTGAATTTAGTCCATTATGTCGTTTCATTCATATCGTTTCATTTGATCTTTTCATTTGTTTTCGTTCCATCTGTGTTCGTTTCATTCGTATCGTTTCAAACCCTTCATTCCATTCAAGTCTATGCCCGATTCCTTTAACATTTTTGATTTAGGTCGCTTTTATTAGCATCAGTGGTGAGGCACAAATGTGCAACTTGAATGGAGGAGCACCATGCCCCGAAGGTTATTCGTGTACTCGTGGTAAAAAGGGTCAAGGAATATGTTGTACGGGAAAGAATCGTAAGCTTCAAAAAACTTCTTCGCATACACATGTTTTAGCATGCTCTATAAATCAAGTTTATGTGAGTGGAGAATGTCTGGATAAGGTTGGCATAGGCGAAAGATGCTATGACCCAGAGCAATGTCTTGCTGGCTCGCATTGCAACGAGGACGGAATTTGCGCTTGTCTACCTGGGTACTTTAATGAAAATGGACATTGTATGAAGAGACGTGAAGAGAAAAGTAACGCCAAGGATATAGTCGAAAATTTTTTTTGGCTACCACGCAACTTTTTATTGAATCAGGCAACGTGTACATTGAAGCGAAAAGAAATGTGAATCCTTATATAGCTTTTTGATGCATCCCTGCGTGGTCGTATGGCGGGAAAATCAGGATTAGTACTAACTAATAGTAGTAGTTTGTAGTAATAATATAGTAGTAGTTTGTAGTGTTTGTAGTAGTTTGAAGTAGTATAGTAGTAGTTTGTAGAGTAGTATAGTTTGTAGTAGTACTAACTAATCCTGATTTTCCCGCCATACAACCACGCAGGGATGCATAAAAAAAGCTATATAGGATCTACGTTTCTTTTCGTTTCAATGTACACATTGCCTGATTCAATAAAAAGTTCCGTGGTAGCCAAAAAAATTTTCGACTATAGTTTCATCAAAACAGCTTTAGAATGTCCGAGAAATTCAATCCTGATCGACAACAAATGCCTCCCACTAGCTGAAATAGGCGGAACTTGTTCATCTAGCCATCAATGCCGAGGTCAGGCTGCCTGTCAGTATGGTGTTTGTCGTTGCCCCAAAGGCACCATTCATAAAAATGGCAAATGCGAGGCAAAAGAAGAAAGGTCTTCGAAGCCGAAAGATCCGTTGAGGCGCAACAAAGGCCATGGAAAGCATAAAGGAAGTGGTAGGCCGACGGCAACCACCGAAGCATCCATTGCGACAAACGACGTGTGCCCACATCCATTCAAGCAGTATCTGCAAAACGGGGCTCCGAGGACTTGTCTTGGTGGGAGGACTTGTCCTATTGGTTATCGTTGCACGTACAGCAAGAAGACTAGCGCGTATTATTGTTGTAGTGTAACGCCAAATATTTCCAAATCTATTGTAAAATCAACTTTGAGTAAGATTTTGCCATATGCCATATATTCGGATATAAAATTCATGAAAAATGGAGAATTTTTTATTTTTACGGCATGTTCTGAATCGTTGTAGTTTTGGAGATAATTGCGTTTGAAATTGTTCATGTTTTCGTTGTAATACACAGAAATTTTTGAATTTTTTGCGAAAAATTGATTTTTGCATCGATTTTTTAAATTTTCGTAACATGAACATTGTAGCAATTTTTTATAACTCTATGAGGCGAATAAAATTACGCCCAAAATTATCCAATTTGAAAATTGTTTTGGGTTATTGAAACGAAAACCCTGAATCAGGTTCAAAAATCAAATTTAGGCAGCAGAAGACTTTCACTGGATGCTTGTCCATCTGGTTCGGCATTGATCTATCCAAAACTTAAACAACCAGTGGTTTGTACAAATTACCAAAAATGCCCAGAAGGTTATCAATGTTTGAAGAGCACCAGAGGGAATTACTATCTTTGCTGTTCTAGAACCGTAACCAACTATCACGTAGCTGCGTCTCCTTCTGCCCATATGCCAAAGAAAGTTCAAACGGAGGTTAAAACAGACTTGATGAGTCCGTCTACATATAGGTAAAAATGAAATACAGTGCTGCGTAAAATAAATCTAGAATGCTCCAAAAATGGAATGTCTATGATCGAAGAAGAGAATTGCCATTGCCCACGCCGAGTTTAGCAACGGCACAGAAAACTAGACAAAAGAAGCCACTGCCGGTGTCAGCCAAACCGAAAACAGAAAACAGCCGAAAACAGAAAGTGGTTCCAAATGTTGAAGATGAAAACGAGCGGCAAATTATGGAGATCGCTAGGCTGTTCCCTTGTCCCACTTATATGGTTCTTTTAGAAATGGAGGTTAATGATAAATTGATCAAGAGATGTCGTAGGTTTTAATTTAAAAATTTATCACCTCCCCTGGCGTGATTTGGGCTCCATGTGTATAAACTACCCCTCCAAAAAATGGACCCCTGGGGTCTATTGTTATACTTGACAAGTGAGCAAAAATGAATGAAAAAGTTGACAAGTGGGCACTTGATAAGTGACAAGTTCATTAAAAAACTGACAAGTTTGTCACTTATTACTTGTAAAAAAAAAGTGATTAAGCTCTTTAGCTTAAAGGGGCGGTACACGCTCTAACAATTTTGAAGAACAGATTTTCGCGCCAATAAAGGTCTAATTGCAATTCAGGCAATTTTGTTGAACAAAAAACTTTTGAAAAACAATCACAAATTCAACAAAATTGCATGAATTGCAATTAGATCTAATTATTGGCACGAAAATCTGTTCTTCAAAATTGTTAGAGTGTGCACCGTCCCTTTAATCACTTTTTTGATAAGTGATAAGTGCAAGGGCTTCCTAATCCCGCGCAATATCCTTTAAATAAAATTAAAAATAATTATACAAAAATTGAATTTTTTACTCTCGCAGTATTGTTGATAACTAATACAACTTGTAAAACAATTTGAGTTGCCAGAACAGCAAATAACATCATTAGGCTTGAATAAAGTTGCATTAACCACTCAAAACAGATAGAAAGCTGTGATCATCAATAGAATACAGGATTTTAAATAATGAGTGATCGAAGCCATCCAAACAAACAACTTTTTTAGTGAACTTGTCACTAATCTAAAGCTAAAGAGCTTAATCACTTTTTTGACAAGTGATAAGTGACAAACTTGTCAGTTTTTTAGTGAATTTGTCACTTGTCAACTTTTTCATTCATTTTTGCTCACTTGTCACTAATCGCTTGACACTTGTTACTAATCAAGACAATAATCGACCCCTGGGGTCTATTGTTGTACTTGACTAGTGACAAGTGAGCAAAAATGAGTGAAAAAGTTGACACATGAAAAGTGACAAGTGTTAGTGACAAGTTCACTAAAAAACCGTCAAGTTTGTCACTTGTCAAAAAGACTAAGTAAAAGAGGTCACTTTTGACTTATCACTTGTCAAAATTGTGTTTGATTAGTTGTCGGTTTTTTAGTGAACTTGTCACTTTTCATTAATCACTTGTCAAGTACCAACTTGTCAACTTTTTCACTCACTTTTGCTCACTTGTCAAGTACAACAATAGACCCCTGGAAAATTTCCTCTTTGTCTCATCTAATATTTCCTTTATTGTAGAGATTTCATGTCCAAGCACCATGACTCCGGTACAAGGCGTTTGTAGAGCTGTAAAGAAAGCACCATAACGTTTATCCATGCTTATAATAACAGAAATTGTTTGCTATTGTTGTTTTTGTCAATTGTTCATGTTGATCTTCGTTTAAATAGTTTTAATGTAAATTATCTGTTCATATATGAGATTGTTATGAAAAACTTGTTAGTTGTTTAATTTATAAATTTATAAAATATACAGGGTGGGCCAAAAAAGTGACTTTTTTGCGATTTGTTGAGACCCGGTTCATAAGGATTTTCTTCATAACAGAAATTTTTTCACAAAAAATGATGTTCTACAAAGTTGTCCGTCGTGATCTCATGAACAACTTTGTAAAACATCATTTTTTGTAAAAAAATTTCTGTTATAAAGAAAATCCATACGATCTAGGTCTCAAACAATCACAAAAAGCCACACTTTTTTTGTCTCGCCTTGTATATAAAATAAAACTCGAATTGTTGACAATCAACTTTAAGGATAACTCATTTCGCTATAGGTAACGTATTTCGCCGAATAAAGTGTGAAAATTCTCGCGTTAAGCTCGAGCAGATAGGTGTTTTCTTCGACGAGAAGAAGTTGATTTTCGCGTCGGGCACTCGCATTGGCAAATAAAGTCTCAACACAAAAAGAATTGCACTCAATCCCGTCAGTATTAGCCACTCGCATCGGTAATCACCACGAATTGACCGCTTGATCGTTGTCTCTTTTGTGTGAAAAATTTCAAGCTTTTCCTGGATTATTCTCTGTTAATCTGCCAATAACAGTTAAAAACAGAGCAATTTTATTCAAGAGGAATCGTGTCTTCAATATATCTAGTGGGGATGCGCCTTCGTTTCAAATACGGAGGCGCTCATTGGACGCGATTAAAATTCTTGCCATTGGTTTTATGCTTTCTTACAGGTAAGAGTTGATCTTTTTT
>JAQGCO010000222.1:0-12398 GCA_034700925.1 Acrobeloides cf. buchneri Gr-Nem-00862
TGGGGTGATTTTTCTCAAAAAGTACTTGACGGTTGGAGAAATTTTTTGTAGCTTTTTTATAGACTCATCATAAACTTCCATTTGGCGCTGTTTTTAAAAAAATTTCCCCGGTTGGTGTCTTCGTCGCACTGGACCTTTAAAAGCATTACAAATTTTGTGATTTTTAGTTGAATTTTTTTCAAAATTTTAATCAAATTTCACAATTTCTAATATTTATTTTCATTTTTCATATATAAAAATCGCTTTTTTATTAGAAAAAACAACCGTTGTCAACCTTCCTAGAGCCAAAAGTTCGGAGAATCAAGTGAAAATTTTCAAGGCACTCTATATTGGAACATTGAAAAGCGCCCTAAAAATTGTCACCTTGGTTCTTTGAACTTTTGCTGGTCAACAATCCCTATTCCCCGAACTTTCTCCTCATATAGTAGGAATTTTTAGGCCGCCGTCGCTCTTCTCGCTCACCTAATCCGCCAAAGGAAGAAAAAGTTGATGTGAAAGAAGCGGATGCCTCTGATAATAAAAACGAAGTCAAAGTAAACAAGAACGGATATCGTCGCGGTGGGCGTCGCCAATTTCGTCGTAGCCGATTCTTCAAGAATAATAAGAACCAGGATGAAGGTGTGTATTCATTTTAGCATGCTTGGAAAATCTTAAGGGATTGAATCATCTCCATTTTCTGCCCCTTTTTGCCTTCATCTTGAATTTTGAGCAAAAATTTCGATTTTTGAGAAAATTCAATTTTTTAAGCAAAAATTTTGATTTTTGAGCAAAGATTCATTTAGGCGCTACTTCGGCTCAATCTGATTCGTCGACTAAGGAAGCTACATCAGCAAAACCAGCAGAACATGACAAAAAGGAGAACCAAGACAACACAGAAGACATTATCAAAGGCGTTGGAGCTATCGAAGTAAAATAGTCGATTGGCAATCGTTTTATTCATGTGTAGTTATGTTGGTTTATATTTTTTTCTATAATTGTTGTTCTTGTGTGATTCGGTTTTAAATATTTTGGACTAAATAATTGTGCGGCATATTTTATTACGCTTTGGAATAAATAATTTGTAATTTTGCGTTAGTTGTGTATATCATAGGAGTTTTATGCTTCCAAGTACTTTATTATTTTGCTCGAATTTATTGTGTTCATCATACATGAACAAGGGATGGATATATCCACCCCGGGTTCTGAAGAAAGGCACAAATTCGTGGAAAAAAGTTACAACTGTGGAAAAAAATTCACAAACACTAATTTTCAAACTTAACCTAGCATTCCTTTATCTATATTTGAACTCTATTTGCATGCATCGTTTGGAATAGCTCTAATTTATCAAACAAAAAGTTTATTTCTGCACTCTTAAAAATGTTTAGATTTTAGAAAAATATATTTAGAAAAAATATATTGTTTGGTCAAATTTTTTAAATAAAAAACAAGGGAACCCTTATAATTTTAATCAAAAGTTTTATAAAATTTCGGAACAAAAACATAAGGGGGATCTTTATAATTTTGTCCAAAAAATTTAG
This sequence comes from Acrobeloides cf. buchneri Gr-Nem-00862, assembly GCA_034700925.1. Lineage (NCBI taxonomy): Eukaryota > Metazoa > Nematoda > Chromadorea > Rhabditida > Cephalobidae > Acrobeloides > Acrobeloides cf. buchneri Gr-Nem-00862. The sequence continues at coordinate 1,518 of JAQGCO010000222.1, forward strand.
AAAATTTTTGGTAAAAAACATAAAGGGAGACCCTTATGTTCTAGACCCCTTTGTATTTTAGCCAAAACATCAATCCCTCTTGTCCATGTATGGTGTTTATTATTTTGTATGAAAATTTTTATAGAAAAGATAATTTGGGATACTTGCTCAATATTTTAAATCGACTGATTACGATACTTTTCGTTTTGACTCGTATTCATTTTTGTTAGAACTTGAATCTGCATTGGCTAACATTGATTTAACTTTTCTACATTTGAAACAATCTATTCTACCATAGATTAGATCCGGAATCTAATCTACGCGTAGATTAGATTCTGAAGTTTAAAGTGAGAATAACCTTTCAGGCTCATCGAATTTTTGAATGTGGTCTTTTACATTTTTATGCATCTTGTTGTAAGCTATAAGTTTGCTGAAACCTCATTAGAAAATTCGATGACCCTGAAAAGTTATTCTCACTTGAAACTTCGGAATCTAATACGCGTAGATTAGATTCGGGCCTAGGACTTTTCATAACGGATTTTTCACAACTATCGATTTCCTCCACTTTCCTATTGTCAAAATCAAAAAATTTCTCCAGATTCGAATTCCCCATATCGAAAAACCCCTAGATATAAAAAATCAGCCGATTTGGATTTTTGTTGAAAATTCAAATTTTTTACCACAAGGGGTAAAAAATTCAATTTTTCTTTAAAATTTTTTTCCCAAATTACCTGATTTTTTGTATCCCGGGGGTTTTTGTTATTGGGAACACGTGAAGGAAAAAAACATGAAGGAATTTTTTAATTTTGACCATGGGAAAGTGGAGAAAATCGATTGCTTTGAAAAGTTCATTGCGATTTTTTATATCGTTGTGAAAAGTCCTAGAGCCTTAGATTCGGTTCTAATCTTGTGTAGAGTAGATTCGTTCCTAGATCCAACTTTTCGTCTTGCTTTTTTGAATTTACTTTTTAAAAATAAACATAAAACTTGTAGGATGTCCCTCACTATGAATAGATGTGAAATCGTAACGTTAAGTGATGATGACGATGAGTTCAATAAAACTTCACGAAATAATTTGTCAGAAAATCATGTTGGTGCAACAGTGGCTATTACTAAAGAAACTCCAATTAGCATACAGTCTCTTCTAGCTGGTTCGTCAAGCCCCAGATTGAGCGACCAGCATGGCATGTGTACGAATATTCAGGTATTGTTTTTAAACCGTTGGTTAAACGATTTTTAAGAATCCATCAAACGGTCATACTCCTCTTTCACCAGCTGGCTATCGAAATGCATTATCGAAAATCCATTCGAATGTGGCATCGACTTCTGCGATTCGAAATAGTACACATGTTCAGGTATTTTTAAATTTTATTTTGAAGCGCCTTTTCTTTCTAGCCGATTTCAATGAAAACGAATAACCTTTTGATGGATTTGGCTTCAAAGAATGTAAGTTTTTGATTAACTAGTAATGGGGTGAAAAATTCGGAACAGCCCCCAAAAAAAGACGTTATATCTGTCTCTAGGACATTTAACAACGGACTTTTCGGTATTACTAAGGATTAGTGAGCCCACTTAACGTGATTTTTTTTTCAAAAAAATTTTTTAGCTTTGGAGATGACCTCTTTAGGAGTAACTTGCGGGGAAGCGATTGCGCGCATTGACAAAACATTAAAACGAGTTTTTTTCGGAAAATGAGCCGCATATAATTCATAAGCATGTGATTCTTGTTAAAAATGTGGGCCTAAAGAGGTTGTGAATTATTTTATTGTATTTGCCTGATTATCCATGTAACCTACGAAGCTGTAGTTATTGGTCTTTATCTTACATTATTTCTCTCTTACGACCGTTGAAAAATGTCCTAGAGCCTTGTATCCCATTCCATAATGCAAATACGGATGTAAAAAACCACATGACGACTTTAAAATGTTTTTAAAGATTTTTAATAGCCATTTTTTAGGTAAATGTATTTTCGAAAACCATACCACCGTCAGCCTTGTTGTCACATCAACAGATTATTAAAGAAATAGATTATCAGCGAAAGAGAAATTCGCCCAACAATAGCTTTCATTCTAACGACAACGGTCCTCCAAATAAGCGTGCCTTTTCTGTAGCCAACAATCAAATTGCCACTACATCTTCGTTTAATGAAAAAATCAGGCGATCAGTTCAAAGCTTGAACAGTTACATTGAAGTGGTTGAAACTCGACCGAAGGAAGCCGTGGAATTTGATGATAATTTTCAAGGACAGTTTAAGGTACAAAGTGAAAGTGGAAATTTCGAAATGTGACGCGGTTTTTTTCTTCTTTTTCCGATAGAATACACATAAAAAAACAAGAACCAGTTTTTGCCCGGTCTCTTTCGTTATACATGGGGAAGGGAGGGGGACTGGATCCAAAATACGAATTGAATTCGTTTAAGCGTTTTTTCTACCAAAAATACGAATTAGGTTCTATTTTTTCTTTAAAATTTTCCTAATACGACGAATTGGGGGAGCCCCCTTGCCCATGTATGGTTATTGTATCTTATTTCTAACCTATTTTATTCTAGTGCACTTATAATGGATGTGGCAAACGACTTCGAAATAACATCAGCTTTATGTACCATCTGTGGTCTCATGTTTGCCGTTTCAAGTCGCATGCTGAAGAAGACGTCACGAATATGCAGATAGCACAGCTTCAAAACTCTTCTTCACAAGATCCATTTGTTAGAGATGACGAGGTACGCCTGCGAACTTGCCCAGAATGTTTGTTGGTCCAGCCAAATCCTCATCGCATGCAGTTGCACTATCATAGAGTTCACAAAAAGAATTCGATTCTCGTCTCTCCCGACTTAGTGGCGTGCATTATCTGCGAATCTGTTATTCGAGCCAACAATTTACCGAGTCACAAGCAAAAGCACGGTGATTATGAAGCGCCATATCATTGCAAGAAGTGCAAATTTAGGTAAGGCTTCAGGGGAACATCAGAAAGAAAGTTCGTTTAAAATTTGTATAATTCCTCACTTTTCGATGTGCTCAATAGGCCGGAGAAACTGTTAGCCGGTGGCAGTGGTGTAGCCAGCCTTCAATAATGGGAGGGGGAACCTTTTCATACAAATTTTTTTTTCATTCATCTTCCCATATTTTCGCGCTAACAAGCGCGAAAATTTTTTGCTGAAAAATTTCTTGAAACGCCTATTTTTAACCTGAAAATACTCAGAAAATTACAATTTTGTAGAAAAAATGGAAATTTTTGGACCTTTTTTGGTGAAAAAATAGGAAATTTTGGTTATTATTGGTGAAAAATCATAATGGAGGACCATTATGATTTTTCGTGGTGATGTTGACTTTTAGAACCTCAGTACGCGGTGCCCTCTTCAAGCATTTTATTTCAACACATCTCAATTCAATGTTGCTTCTTTGTCCATTCTGCTTGCTCACATTTAATGTACCGGTTGGTGATCGAACAAAGCCATTCGTGATTCATAAAACTTATGTGCAGCATTTAATGGATCATGATTTAGGTAGGTGATGAGTTGTGAGTGATTTTAGTTTAGCCTGATGCTTACATAAAATGTCCAGCAAATTACGAGTTTTGATGGAAAAATTGCGATCTTTTTGGTGAAAAAATAGGAAATTTTGATCATTTTTTGACAAAAACCATAATGAGGGACCATTAGGATTTTTGATTTTATTTGGCGAAAATGACTAATATGGTTAATTTATGAAGAGGTTATATAGCCCTTGATTTACCTAACCAAATTTACTCATTTGAAAAATTTTTAGAGCGAAATCATGCATGCGCTCAATGTGTGACGAAGATAACAGAAAGCTCATCTGGAACTTTACAAGAAAAAGTGGAAAAGCATAGGAAAATGCACGAACCCGTGAATAATCCTCAACGTGTGAAAATTAACAGAAAAAGTTAGTTGGAATTTTGGATTTCAAATAAATAATTTTTTTAAGTGTTTTCTCAAGATATTGGGCATGCAAAAAGTAAGTTGGTATATGATTTCGTGAAGCCAACGATTTGTGTCGAATGTTCGAAGGTCATAGGAAAGCCAAAAAGTCACTTCCGTGCTATGCAGTAAGTTTTTTTCTTTGCATGAATATTAAACGACAAAATTATTTAGACATTGTGAAATGGATAATTGTTCGTATGAAACGGCGTGTCCACACTCGATGGAATTGCATCGGATTTTGAGTCCGTGTAATCCAGCGAATTTGATCCGTCGCGTCGATCATTATCAGTCGCTTCATTCTCCCTTTGTGACTCAAACCGAGCTATACCTCATGGCTTGTACAGCATGCCCATTCGAAACTATGAATGGAGAACAAATGGCTGAGCATTTGATTGTTTGTCAAAATGGAAATGCGCGTTTGAAGAAGCTTGGTCAGCGAACTGAAAACTCGGAATATCGTGACTTGAGCAATGTAAAACAAGAATCTCGATCGAAGCGCTTTAATTCGATGAATGCGGCAGTGAATTCTGAAGAAGAAAATTTGGAGATTGAATATTTTGGAATTAATCGAATGGCTAATTTCAAGGTAAGAAGATTTTTGGGGGCTATTCAAGTCAAAATGAATTTGAAAATTCATTTTTTTCCAGAAAATGACCCCCTAATTTTTCATGAGGAACCCAAACGCACTTCTCCCGAATCGTAAAAACACTTCCCTAACACTGTTTTGAGCAAAGATCATTTAACTTGGACGTCGAAAACGATTTTTGAGAGGCTATACAAGTCATCATCCATCGAGCAAATTATTGAATGCTGGTACCCTTGACGAATTTTTAAATTTTTGACGAATTCTTTTTACAAAATCTTACAAGTCCTCTTACAAAACTTTCTATGCTTCGTGAGTGCGTTTTTTGGATTCCTCATGAGAAAATTGCACTAAATGGGTCATTTTCTGGAAATTTAATAAATTTTTAAATTTTTTCTACGGCCTCTAGACTTGAATAGCCCCCAAAATTTTTTGATAATTCGAACTATTTTCATGTTTTTTTCAATAGGAACCAGAAATTCACAAGGCTTTCAATACTCAAATTGTCAAGCAAAAGAAGGACGAAGACGATGAAGAAATCAAAGCGTTGAAGGAATTGCTGGCCACTACTAAAGTCAATATTCTAAAGAAAAATCCGGATTCAGTAAAATGCGTTATTGATCATGGGAATCAAACGGAAGAACTGCTTGACAAATCAATTGAAACTCTTCAGTAATTTTTTAATACTTTAAGTTGATTGTTTACAGGGTGTTCAAAAAACCCACCATTTGGTCATTTTTTGACGACAATTTTTCAAAAAAATTTTTCTCCAAAATAACTCATTAGGGATAATTTTATGCGAGAAATCGATTGCACGCATCTAAAAACCTTGAAAATGCCTCCCAGGTCATGAAATATACGATTTTCGTATTTTTTCAGTTATTTTCGGTAGGAATTTCTACTTGAAAATATGAAAATTGGATATTTCATGGTCTGAGAGGCGTTTTCAAGGTTTTTCGATGTGTTCAATCGATTTCTCGCATAAAAATACTCCTGGGTTATTTTGGAAAAAAAATATTTTTTTAAAATTTTTCGCAAAAAAATGTCCAAATGGCTGTATTTTTTGTAACACTCTATACACTTGAACATTTAGGAAGTGCCAAAATAGTGATGTTGAAGTGGATCTCTTGGGTGAATTTATGTTATCTGATTATGAAATCGATGAAGATGTCGACGAAGAGAAAATAGAAGAAAATTAATAATGAAAAGTTGGATATATGCCTATTTTGAATTTTCTGTTATATTTGATTTGTATTTTTTTATCTTGTTTTTTTGGTTATTACAATATTTTTTTGTCGATCAATTATCAGGTTGTTCGCGCAGACTTTATTTTTAAGTTTTCACTCTTTTATACTGTATCTCGATACAGTATCAAAAAAGTTAATTTTGGAACAATCTGATATCAAGGATGTTATTTTATTTCTTGTTATATCACCGCTGGTTTCATTTATAGTATTATATCTGGCAAAAAAGTAAGAGGTCACTAACAATTTAGCGCTTAAATCGGGCTCTAGAACATTTCACGGCGTATCAGCAATTCTCCCAGAACAATTCTCCGCATGACAATTGAACCGGGGGACAATTCACCACGAACAATTCGCCCTGTAGGACAACTCACTCCATAGGAATTTTTATTCCTGTTAAGTGCGCCTCACCCAGTTGTAGTAGCTCCAAAATTTCGACTTTTTGAGCATGATAAGTGCCCCTCCCAACAAGTGAACTAGCTCCGAATTTTCTAATACATGATTAATCATTTCGTTGTGAAATTTCGTTGGCTTTTTCATTGTGAAATGACCTAGATTCTCAAATAGACTGAATAAAATAAACAAAATTTTCAATATTTATTTTGGTAGGTTATCGTCGAACTTATCTCCTCTTATATTTTCATTTGTCTGTGGCATACAAAAATAGGATTTATGATACAAAAATTGAAATATCAATATACAAAAAATAACTTTCTAAAATTTTGTCATGACAGTACTAGGAACACTCGTAGATTTTGTATGATCTCTATCAAAATTAGAAATTCGACGATCGCTATTGATTGATTCTTCTTCGGATGAGTACTCTTCGATTAAAGAAGGGTTCTCTTCAATCTCCTCATCTTCATCGTCTTTATGCGTTCTTAATCCACATGCAGCACCGAATTCATTGTATACTTGTCTGATATGTGTCTAAAATAATAATGGAACTACTTTTGTATCGTGTTCATTTCTATGCATAATTTTTTGCATTTTTTTATATTTTAGCCTTAATTGGTCATTATCATGAATTAAAAGAGGTGGCAATGAATCTAAAAAGTTTGAACTGAATTATTTTTAGACAGCTCAGGAATATATTGCCCATCTCTCAATTGCCATACTATTTACTTTTTTACATTGCGGCCAAAAATGTTTTTTCAAATTATGAGCCGAGAAGAAGATACTACTGCTCTTCTCTCCTTATTGTCATCTTGATATTAAATTTGTATTAATTTATACTCAAGGCAGAATTCGGTGCGAAATTTCAGATTGTAAGAGACTCTGCACTCAAAACATTTGGTGTTAAGTCGATTCAAACAACAAAAAGAAACACCGAATTGGTTTAAAGAATGAACACCAAAATTGGTGCAAAATTAACACCATTTTTTGTTGGATGCAAATGAGTCCAACAAAAAATGGTGTCAATTTTGGTGTTAATTCATCAAATTAACACCAATGTGATTCTTTTTGTTGTTTGAATCGACTTAACACCAAATTTTTTTGTGTATGAATGTACGTGAGACGCACTGTATTTCTGTATATGTTACCGTTTATCTGAAAGGCTTAAGCCCAAGCCTAGGCTTAAGCTTAGCCTAGTCTTAGGCTTAAGCCTTTCAGATAAAACTGATTTTCAGATAAAAAGGTAACATATACAACAACTTACTGGAAACCTCCTTTATTTAGTACAATTATGTTTTTTCTTTTTTTATTAATAAAATTACATTGGAAATTAATTATCCCCACCTGAATAGAATCATACAATTCGATAATAAAATAGCCTAACATTCCCAGTAGTAACACTATGAAAGAAATCGATAAATACATATCAATGGTGGTGTAGCGAATAAGAAAGAATCCAATGGCTAAGCCTAGGGAACAATAAAATCGATAGTTGGCAAATGCCATTTCAACACCGTTTCGGCCAACCAAAGCTACCCAAAAGCCTAAATTTTGAGATGATTATTATAATTTTTAAAGGGGTCCAAATGAGGGCCCTTTATCCAAAAATTTTTTTTTGAAAAATGACTTTCTAAAGGTAAAAATAGGGTGAAAAATCGATTGCGCACATCCCCGTCGCGTGAAAATTTTTCCTTCGCCTTGTTTTCGCGAAAATAGCACTATTTCACATTAAAAATAGTGCTATATTCGCGAAAACAAGATGAAGGAAGCATTTTCACGCGACGGGAATAGCGCAATCGATTCTTCACCCTATTTTTACCTCTAGAAGGCCATTTTTCAAAAAAAATTTTGAGAAAGGGCCCTAATTTGGACCCCTTTAACAACATATAATTTTACCGTTGATTTGAGTATTCCAGACTCCATCAGCCATGCCCCAAACACCAGCCATCACGTTGAAAAGAGCGCGATCACCGGGATTCAACGGCCAAATCTGACAAAAAAATTTTTTTAATTTTCAACCACTGGAAAGATAGAGCAAAAAAAGTAACTTTTGAACCCCTAAAAAACGAAAAAATCGCCCTATCTTATAAACCATATCAGTTTGAACGGATCATATATATATGAAAAATTTAGTAGAATTCATGAGGAATCCAACGACACTAAAACCATTTGATATGGAGCTATGGTTTGGGAGTTATGATTTTTTGAAGTTTACCCTATATTTTGCAAAGCATAACCCCGTATCTCGGTATGGTTAAGTCGAATCAAAAAAGGACTTCGCGTTTTTCGGCCTCAAAACCGGGGTATGATATGTTTTAAAATAGTTTTGAACAACTTTTTTACTACGGCCACCATACATGCACAAGCAGGGGGGGGGGGGGTGCAAGTTGGTCGAATACGAATTGATCGCCGGCCAAATACGAATGCCGGTCTAATACGAATTGATTGCTTGATATGACGAATTGAGGGGGTCTGCACCCCCCCCCCCCGTGTATGTATTACGGTTACGTTCGGTTCGAAGTTTCGAGATATCGTCTCTTAAACGTTATCAATAGCTTTTTCCACACCCACCATTAGAGTTATAATCATCAACATATTTATGACAGCACCAAATACGAAGAGAGGCATTCGTCCAAACATCTTTATTAGTGGACCAAACACTAAGCTACATACAGCATCCGCAACACCAAAAGAGGTCATCACGAAGCCGATCTGGTTGATTCCAAGTCCACAAGCAACGTATGCCTAAAAACACGTAAATTTCTCAAATAGGTTGAGAACATTGGAGTCATATATGCACGATTGCGCTCATTCCCGAGTCCTGAAAATGCTACCCTGATTCAGATGAAAATGATCATTTTCGATTCAAAAATCTAATTTTTCCCTGAATCAGAGGCAGGGAAGCATCTTCAGGACTCGGGAATGAGCGCAATCGATTCCCTCGCATAAAATTGCCCCTATAAGGTGTCATTTTTAGGAAAAAAAATTTCGGGTCCCAAATTCATAGGATCAAATTTTGAACTTGACCTCGTAAGTGAGACACTTAAAGTGCAGTATTTCCGAAACATTTACTATACCTTTGTATATAATCCAACAGCAAATGCTTGTTCAATTCCATTAAAAATCCTAAAATTCGAAAAAAATTCATTAAATATTGGGAAATTTGTCAAAAATCGAAAAATTCGTCAAAAATTGAAAATAAAGTTTTTTAAAAATGTCATCTTTAGGGGTAATTTTATGTGAGGAATCGATTGCGCGCATTCCCGATGCATGAAAACTTTTGTCTGACCCAAAAATCAGCAAAAAATTCGAAAAAAATTAAGTTTAAAGTCAATAAATGTGAAAATAGGCTTTAGGACTTTTTACAACGTACTTTTCACAACAGAATTTTGTAGTGTTCGATTCAATAGATCGCTTCAATATCGAGATTTTATTGAAATTCAGGAAACTTTTATTGCGATTTTTATTCATTGTGAAAAGTCCTAGAGTCTGAAAATATGGGCAAAAATACGTATGTTTCAATTTTTAAGGGTCAAACAAAGATTCTATCGCATCGGGAATGCGCGCAATCGATTTTTCGCATAAAATTATCCCCAAATATGTCATTTTTTAAAAATTTTAGAAAATTTTTTTCGATTTTTGACCCTGGGGTGACCCCCTTGATCCACAATAGCACCGGATGTTTTTTCGGCTGATTTTAAAAGAAAAAAATTCGACTTTTGGGCCATGCTAAGTGAACCCAACAAAATAAACTAGCTCCAACTCACGTTAATGGGATCAAAAGTAGTGGTTTAGGCTTGGTTAAATTTTTGGCTGTAATCCGAAGAACATCAATAGTGAAATGTGGCTTTTTCGTGCTAAAAATATCTTATTTTATAGCAGGGGTGCCAAGTCTGTTGATTTTTCAGAAAAGTGCTGATTTTGAGATGTCAAAATGCTGATTTTTCAGTGTCAAATCTGGTTTTTAAGATGCGAAATTTTGTCAAATTTATAAGAAAAGTCAGATTTGTTGATTTTGAACAAATGTTCTTGGCATCCCTGCTTTTATAGTTTCAATTGATTCATAATACAAATCGAACCGTTCTAACTCGTCCTTCCTCAGCGAATTTAAAAACAGTGCCACAATCATCATGGCCACTATAGCACAACACAAATCCACCCCAACAACAGAACGATAGGTGGACTCGGATGGGTGTTCGAGATTCTGTTGAGCTCTGGGACTAAGCATCGAAATGTTTTCGCTAAAGCCATACCCACATCTAAATTTAGATGTTTGGAAAAAAATGGAAAGAATAAAACAATACGTTCGATCGACTCGGTCTTCGGGTTCAATCGTTGCTGGGGTCGAAGAGATAAAAATTACGGAAGACAAAATATTTCCTATCACTTGTCCAAGATGTACGACCATAAAAAAGTAGCCAAAGAAGCTAAATTTTTTTAAAAAGGGGTCGTTTTTAGGCAAAAATCGCATTTTTGCGACTGTTCGCTTCAATACACAAGACTTCCCTGAATCAGGGAAGCGTTTTTTCGATTCGAAAATTCCAAATTCGGATTCCCCACATGTTTTTAGCCCTAGAGGGAATCATTTTCAGAAAAATTTTTACGTAGGTGCCCCTCCCGTTATTGTGTAGTAGCTCCTAAATTTCTTTCGCTAAACTTTTTCAAGGCTCACCGAACTATAACAACATTTTGGGCTTCTACATTTAATCTAGCAAATTTGCTACCACTCTCGGTGATATA
>JAQGCO010000223.1:0-12380 GCA_034700925.1 Acrobeloides cf. buchneri Gr-Nem-00862
TTTTAGAATTTTTGTCCGAAAATCGACATTTTATCAAATATCTCAGCAACCATAAAGAGATATGCCATGATCTTGGCATCGTTGGATTGATACGATTGCCAGCTTTAAAATAACACCAAAATCATCGGAATTCGCCACGTCAATTTTGAATTATTTCACAAACAAAAAACTGCGCTCGATCCTCAAAAAAGTGTGCGGTGCATTCGTTCCTATTGCCTTATTTGGAACTTGTCAGGACTTTTTGCACACATGGACAAGACTTTTTGCACTCTAGGCCAGGACTTCTGCGCCCCCTTGTATGTAGTCTGTTTCCCGTGAAGTGAGAAAAATAGTTTTCCGAGTTTATGAGCGATCCGTCCGATCGATCCCTCATTACCCCACTCGGGGGAATATTTTTTTCATTTTACGGGAAATAGACTATATGTAAAATATTTTAAACTAAAGGAGATATATAAAAATTCAAAGATGAACAATGAGAAGAGCGAGCAACCTTATCTTGTCTAGCAATAAACACCGAGTTTTAAGAGAAAAGGGAAGAAAATAAATGTGGGCGAGCAAAGCTTGATGAATCATGTTAAATTGAGCTTTTACAGGCATTCCATCTGATCAAAATATGACAGCTGTGTGCTCTTATAGTCCTTTTTTCGTCAAAGATTTTTTCTACTATAAATCTTTCCGATTGAATCAGCATTAAAAATTGTTTGATCAAGCATTACAAATTAAGTTCTTTGAAGGAAAAGGTCTTTTCACTAAGTTTTTGCTCTTTGATCAGTTCGACAGAAAGCCAGACAACAAAGAAATTTTTTTAAGCTAAAAGTATAACTTTAAAACACTTGTGTTCTGTGTTCGGAACACATTGAGATACCTTTGGATTTTGGACTTTGAGTCATTGCCCCCCCCCTCCCCGTCAGGAAATCCTGGCTACGTGCCTAGCCCTATCCATTTTTCAAATCTTTTTAAAGACGCTCTCTTAACTGTAATTCTCTAATATTTTGTGCGATAAGCCTTTTTACATTGTATTTTTTCTTTAACCTTTACAACCAGATCTATGAAAAAAATTTTGGAGCTCTTCCCCCTGGGAAGACGCAATCAACAGGATTCCAAAAACTGATACTTGTTTGAAGTTTTGTTATTTTGTTTTGTTGATTCTCGATTTTAATGAATTATATCTGCCAAAATAACATGCCGCCGTGTTTCTCGTAGGGAATTACCCCTAGAGGATATTTTTCTATAAAATTTTCTTTAAAAAAGTATCCGTTTTTGGAATCCTGTTGGATTGCGTCTCCCTAGTAGGAAGAGCTCCAAAATTCGATGATCTGGCTGTAGAGGTTACCTCCCTTTAATGAAAATAATTTTTCAGCAAAATGGCTGACGATGATGTTTATGAGGATTTTGATATAAATGAAACCGATTTACAACATGCTATGAATCCAGGAAATTACAGGAAGATGTCTAAGAAGAAACAAATTTACGGTATGTGGGCTAGTGACTCTGAAGACGAAGACTCAAGACCAACATTCTCTGGTTCTAAAAAGAAGCCAAACTACTCTCAGCCAGTTTCTTTTATAAGCGGTGGAGTTCAAGGAAAACCTAAAGATGAAGTAAGTTACAGGGTGAGCCAAAAAACCGTACTTTTGCATTTTTTGATGAAAAATTTTCAAAAATCACTTATAAGGGGTATTTTCATGCGAGTAAAAAATACCCAATCGTTTTTTAATTTTTGCTCAATATCCTATGCACATATTTATAATATAAATTTAGGCTCAAACAAGTGAAGATAAAGAAGAAGAAATGGAAATTGAAGAACGACCACCACTGAAAAAGGCTAAGCCAATGCGCTCGAGTTTCCAGCCACAAAAAGGTGCCCAAGTTTTTGCCGGTATGCGCTCTTCCACCACAAAAGGAACACTAGATCCCGGTGCTTTTGGTGATTTTTTAAAAACATGCGGCAAAGGTGATGTGATTATGAAGATGATGTCGGTAAGTTGTGTGTTATTTAAACTCATTCTGGGTTGAACATTGACTGTTTTAGAAAATGGGTTACGAACAAGGCAAAGGTCTTGGTTCGCAGAAACAAGGTATTGTGGAACCTATTCAACCAAAAGTTCGTCCTGGTAAAGGAGCCGTTGGTGCTTATGGTCCTGAAGCAAAGGGCCCCAAATTTGGAGGTAAGCTCTTTGGGGCTATTCAAGTCTGGGTCTCCAATGACGTGAAAAATTTTGAAAATTAAAAAAATTGAAAATTTTTTTTCTTCAGAAAATGACTCCCTTAGCGTATTTTTTCATGAGGAATCCAAAAAACGCACTCCAGGAGCGTAAAAAAACACTCCCCTGACACTGTTTCGAGCAAAGTTTATATAACTTGAAAATGATTAAAAAAATTGAAAATTTTATTATTATTTTCGTGGGTGTTTTTCATGCGATTCTTGCTCGGCTTGTCCTCTTTTGGGTGTTTTATGTATAGCTTCATTTTAGAATCTGCTGCCGATGCTCAACGCCGAATTGATGGAGGTGGAATAGCAGAATCAGTAGAATTGGCTCCCGAAATGAAACGAGGCAATTGGAAAAAGACAAATGCTAAAAAAGTAAAAGTCCAATACAGGACCTTGGAAGAAGTGATCACTGAAGGCGGTGATGTTCACAAATATACGCTGAATGCGGGGCAATCCATGAAGATCATCGATATGACTGGGAAACAGCAAAGAGTCTACAACGACTTCAATTCGTTTTCAAGAAGAGCCGTAGCACCCGACGCAGATGGTGAACGAACGAATTTTGATGTGCCGGAATTGATGTTCAATTTGAATACGCTGATTGGTTTAACTGAAGACGAGATTCTGAGAAACGATCGCCAAATCCGCTTTTTGAAAGACCAAAATGTGGCGCTGGAAATGGAAGAAAAGACTCTGCGCGAATCAGTTACCGAAGACAGTGAAGAAATCAAGCGTATGAATGAAGTTGTTGAAATTATTGACGAATTCGATCTCCTCTCGAAAGAAAAGAAGCCAAGTTTGGAGGATTGTAAACGATTGTTTATCCGTTTGAAGAAAGATTTTCCAACCGAATATCAATTGTATGGATTGGATGTGATTGCAGTGGCAAATGTGCTGCCATTGATCAAATCCTATTTTGCTGCTTGGAATCCCTTGGATCCTGATCAATGCGAATATGGGTCGAGAATTTTGAGTGAATGGCGACAAATTCTTGAAGGGAATAAAGTCGGAATGTTTGATCATTTTAAGAATGACTTAGGTATGTGGAAAAAAGTTTTTCGAACTGATTGAAACTGTGGATGTGAGATTAGCTGTTCAAATTTTGAGCAAAAATCTCGATTTTGAGCAAAATTCGATTTTGAACAAAATTCGATTTTTGAGAAAAAGAATTTGAATTTTGCACCTTTTTCCATTCTCTTTCATAATTGAAAAAAGTTCTATATCGAACTTTTAGATTCATTACCAGTTTACGATAGATGTGTTTGGGAAGGCTGGATGCCAAGTATGAGACGAGCTGCTTTAGCTTGGAATCCACGCACAGATGGCCCGGTGATGATAAATTTGGTTGAAAATTGGCTGGAATTATTGCCTCCATGGATTAGTGAGAATCTATTAGAACAAGTGATAACTCCACGCATCAAAGAGTTGGTCGATCAATGGAATCCATTAACTGATCATATCCCAATCGATTCTTGGTTGCTTCCATGGCATACGATTATGGGAGATCGTCTAATGGCCGTGTATCCGATTGTACGACAGAAGTTATCCAAGGCACTCCGTGATTGGGTTCCAAGTGATAGAAGGTATGTTGTTTATTGGCTTTTATTTTATTAGTAGAGATGGGATTTTTACGGAAAATCTCTTTTCATCTCGGAAAAATCTTTTACAAGCAGCACCAAAATGTAAAAATTTCTTCCCTATGAGATTCAAGAGATCAAGATCTACAATTTTTGTAAAGATCACTTTTTGCCAAGACGTCAAAAAATTGGAGAAAAGTCGCTAAAAATAGAAACTATTGAATTTTCTAGTGTTTGATCAATCGTGTCAATAAACAAAATTTATTGAAAATCAGGGAAATTCCAATTTGTAATCTCATTCACGAAAAAAGATTGATTTTTCTCCAGTTTCTTCAGACGTCATGAACCCGTTGCGAAACATCCTAGAACCGTCGGATTTACATTTGTTTAATGGAAATTAACATTTTTAGCGCCTTGGAAATTCTTAAACCATGGAAATCGGTGTTCTCACGCGGCTCAATGCAGAGTTTCCTTTCAATTAATATTGTACCAAAATTGGAACGTTTCTTACTCGACATGGATTTGGACCCAACTAGGAATAAAGTAAGTTACTCATATTTACATGGTGTATTAAAAAAACCGGAATTTTTGGCGATTTTTTCATGTTTTTCGATCCGAAATTTTTTCTTCAAAAATGGCCCTATTAGGGTTAATTTTATGCGGAGAATTGATGCGCACGCATTCCTGAAGCTTGAAAATGTTTCTTTGACCCTGGTTCAGGAAAATAAGAGTGTGTATTGAAGCGAAAATCGAATATGTACTAATTTCCCTGAATCAGCGTCAAGGAAGCGTTTTGAAGCTTCGGGAATGCGTGCAATCGATTCCTATCATATAATTACCCCCGGGAAGATGATTTTGAGGCAGGAAACCCAAGATTTTTATATTTTCGCTTCAATACAAAACACTCATTTCCCTGAATCAAGGTCAAGGAAGCGTTTTCAAGCTTCGGGAATGAGCGCAATCGATTCCTCACAAAATTAGCCCTAATAGGGTCAAGTTTTAAAAAAAATTTCGGGTCGAAAAAACATGAAAAAATCGTCAAAATTCATGTTTTTTTGTTACACCCTGTACTTGTAACATTCTAGCTTGTACTTTTAGGATTACCTCGAGTTTTATTCTGTAATGAATTGGCTTGGTATGATAAGTATAGATATTATTTGCCAAATTCTCGTTAAGAACTTTTTCCCAAGAGTAAGTTCTTTCAGCGTCATAATTGTGGGGGGGGGGGGTGCAGGCCCGTAGGAAGAGCTGAATTTAAGGGGCGGCCCCACCCAAAAATTTTGAAAAAATCATAAGGGTCCCATTACGTTTTTCCAAAATTTTGGGCAAAAACATAGGGGACCAAGGATTTTGAACAATTTTGAAAAAATGACCATCTTAGGAAAAATTTTTAATTTTTTCAACAACGGGGAGGGTACTTGCCCCCCCCCCTCTCCACTCTGAGGAGTCTGCATACGCGACTGGCCCAAACCTGAAAAATTTTTTTCGGGGAAGAAAAATGAAAATTTTTAAAAACTTCTCCCCATTCTCAAATCCGAATTCCCTCTTCTAATTTTGACCAAAATTACGACGTTGGTTGTGTGTTAGCTTTTGAACTTGAGTTGATAGTGTAATTTTTTAGTGGTATGAGAACTTGTGTTTCTGGCTGGATGCCGGTGGTGCTTTAGCTGAAATTGGTGAATATTATAAAGAATGGAAGCAACGTATTCCTCAGCAATTAGCTGAAATGAAACCTATAAAAGGTAAGAAATGTTTTTGAAGGCGTTTTTGTATTTGTTGCTTGAAGATATCTCAGGAGAATCGTACATAAGCTTTCTTGAAATAACACATTTTTAGACGAGTTTCTACGAGCCTTGGTGGCAATGCAACAAGCTAGTAAAGGACTGAAAGTTAGCCATATTCCAATCCCAACTGGAGCTCCTACGCCGTTAATGCAAACACCAGTTGTCCCACCTGGTGGGTTGTTTGCTCCTCGCCCACCTCCACCTGCTCCAACAAATGTGCCAACAACCTTCAGACAAGTCGTAGAACAACGTGCTCGCCAACAAGGTATCCTATTTGTGCCGCAGCCCAATAAATACGAAGATGGTCGTCAAATTTACTCGTTTGGCAAGATTTCGATTTTCTTTGAAGGCAATGTGGTATTTGCTTTTGATCCAGTAAGAAGGCAATGGAATCCTATCAGTTTGGATCATTTGATTAATATATGTCAATAGTTTTTTTAGTTGTATGTAGTGGCGTAGAGGTAGACCCCTGGGCAGTAGCATATCCAGGATCCAATTTTAAAGGGGAAGAGTGGAAAATTTTTTTCAAAAAATAGGGGGCGAGAGTGGAAATCAATTTTTTGTCGCCAAACGAAAATGTTTTTGAAAAATGATCGTTTTTAAGCTGGAAATGCTCAGATTATGACGATTTTTGGTGAAAAATGGGAAATTTGATCATTTTTATTGAAAAATTTGGACAATTTTAGTGAAAAAATGGGAAATTTTGGTGAAAAAATGGGAAATTAGGGTCATTTTTGGTGAAAAATCATAATGGGGGACCATTATAGTACCCCCTGGTTACACCACTGGTTGTATGTTTATTATATGTTGTTGTATGTATAAGAACGTAATTGTTTAATATTCGATTTTTTTAATATTTCAATAATGTTTTAAAGTTATTTATTTTCACTCGTCTAATAAAAAGCAACTGTTGAAGTTGAAAAAATACTCCATCGGGGTTGTAGGAATCCGTTCCGCCGATGGTAATAAATCGAAAAACAATGACAGCAACTATCCTTGAAGAAATTCGTACCTTTGTCTTATCTCTCTCTCTATTTTCTAACGACGTCTTCCATCGAGATGAAATGTTGCAATTCTAACGAATTTTATGGCTTTGAACAGGTTTCTTGAATAGAATTTCCTAATGAATCCAAAGATTTCATGCGATGTTTCGAATAATCGTTTAACGATCGGCAGAGTCGTAATCGACCCTAAGTGGCTCGTGTTAGACATACGACATAAGATTTTTAATGTGAAGGCACAAAAGAGGGAGAGAAAATGTCAATGGGATCTATAATTCCGAGAAATCATGAAAATTTAGGTTACTAGAGTACAAAAATCGGCACTTATTCGGAATGTCCCCTCCCGTGGGCCCACGGGGAAGGGGGCATTTCGAATAAGATGACATTGGCACCTTATTCGAAATGCCGAATAAGGTGCCATGTCTCCCCCCGTGGAGATAAAAAAACAAAAAAATGTGTTAAATTATCAAAAATTCCAATTTTATGGCACGAATTTTGTGATTTTCGCACATTTTTTGCGTCCTTTTTTTGATCTCCAAGGGGAGGGGCATTCCGAACAAGTGCCCAAAAATCAAGGTGCTTTTTTGAATTTTAAACAATTCGAAAATTTTTTTACCCCTTCCAGTTTTCTGAGATTTTTGCAACATTTGATATTTGTACCTTTTAGGTCAATCGAAAAAAGAAGTCGGCAAATTACGTAAGAACGTTCCGCTCAATGAACTACAAATTTTCATAAATCATGGGGTTGTTGCGATCTTCCCAACAGATATATACTAGAACGAGACCAGAGAAACGATTCCGGCGCCATAAATCGAGTTCGGAACGGCATGTTTTCCAGCGGAGAGACTTTCAAACTCAACTCATTTCAAGGACATGACCGTTCGATCAGATAGTTGAAAAGGGGCACCGATTTTCTGATGGCAATTAAAAATCCCCCATAAATGCCATTTAAGGTAAAAGTCGGAGCTACTTCCGCTCTTATACCCCTGATTGAACGTGGTCTAAAATCGAAAATTTGATTTTTGAGAAAAAAATTCAATTCATATAGTCGAAGAAGCTCCGAAATCTCTTTTTCGTACTGTTTTATAGCGCGCAAAAAAGTGGCTTTTTTGACATTTTAGGACCCGAAAATTTATTTTTCTAAAAATGACCCGTAATTTTATGCGGAGAATCGATAGCGCGAATTCCGAACCCGGAAATTCTTTCTTGACCCTGATTCAGGGAAATAAGAGTGTTTATTGAAGCGAAAATGATAATTTTTCTCGTTTTTTTCTGCAAATCACTTTCTAGAGATGATTTTATGCGAGAAAGCGATTGCACACGTTTCCAAAGCATAAAACGATTCCCTAATGCGTAAAAATGATATTTCTCATTTCAAAATCACATAAAATTACCCCTAGAAAGTGATTTGCAGAAAAAATGAGGATGACCATTTTCGCCTCAAAAATCAATTTTGTGACCCTGAATCAGGATCAGGAAAGCATTTTCCGGGTTCGGGAATGCGCGAAATCGATTCCCCCGCATAAAATTACGGATCATTTTTAGAAAAAAATAAATGTTCGAGTCCCAAAATGTCAAAAAAAAGCCATTTTTTGCGCCACCCTATATAGTCCGTTCTAGCTCCAACTATAAAAAAGCTGGACCCAAAATTCAAAGTCCGAAGTCAGCATCCCGTCCGATCTGGCAAGTTAAGCAACGTTGGGCCCGCAGGTTCGATCCCAAAAATCCCAATTTTGATCTACTAAAAAATGTTACAAAAATGGAGCAAAAATTTTTTGCTCCATTGTAAGAAAAGTTTTTTGTAGATCAAAATTTTTGCCCTATTGGGATCGAACCTGCGGGCCCAACGTTGCTTAACTTGCCAGATCGGACGGGATGCTGACTTCGAACTTTGAATTTTGGGTCCAGCTTTTTTATAGTTGGGGCTGAAACGGAATATATAAAGAATTTACTGTATTATACAAATTTCTACTCGAATTGTCTAAATGAAAAAATAAGTCAAATTTACTGTAATTGCAGCAAAGGAAAGCCGCAGAGTGTTTTTTGAGACATTTTTCAAATTGCAACAAGAAGTTCGAATTTTTCGACTGTGATTAATTGTACTATAAAACACTTAGACTTTAATGGGTTTTCTCTTTCTTTGTGAGAGAGATGAATTCGCCGATCGAAAACAGATTCATAGAAGGACAAAAGCCCCTTCTAATGATCCATCGCAACATTGAGCACGTACAACTACATTTTAGCTTTTACGTCAAAACATAAGGTTATAGTCGATGTGTTGAGGTTGAAGAATTTTTTATGGTTTGGTGATTTTAAGAGGGGGGGTAAAGTAGGGTCGAGTAGAAAATTTTTTTAACAAGTGACCCTTTAGGGGTAATTTTCAGACTCATTCCGAGCCCCCCCACATTTTTCATCTCTTATGAGATGAAAAATGTTTGTTAAATTTATTCAGAAATTTCAATTTTTTTAGCCTGCTTCATGAGCGATATCTACTCGATATCAAACATCAACTTTTTATAGTACCTTTCGTGAAACAAACTATAAACTTTGTTTTTGAAACTTTATCGAATCAGGGTGCTCGCTAGACAACGCTAACCATCGGAAATTTCGGCATAGACTCAAATGAAACGAAACGAAAGGTTTGAAATGATACGAATGAAACGACATAATGGAACAAAATCAAATTCAGGGTTTTCGTGTCAATATTCAGGTAAATTCAAACCCGTTTCCGGACGCCGTCTGGAAATGAAATCGTTTCATTCGTATCTTTTTATTTGATTTTATTTCCAGACGGCATCCGGAAACGAGTTTGAATTTACCTGAATATTGACACGAAAACCCTGAATTTGGTTTTGTTCCATTATATCGTTTCATTCGTATCGTTCCATCCTCTTCGTTCCATTAGAGCCTATGCCGAAATTTCCGATGACTACAACGCATTTCCGACGGTTTGCTCGAAAATCGAATTTTTGCTCAAAAATTGAATTTTTTGCTCAAAATCGAAATTTTTGTTCAAAAATCGAAAATTTTGCTCAAAAATTGAATTTTTTTTCTCAAAAATTGAATTTTTGGAGCTACTTCGGCTCTTATACCTAATTGAACGTGGTCTAAAATCGAAAAATTTTATTTTTCGAAATTTTCTCAAAAATCACAGAATCTATTAGGGGTAATTTTATGCAGGAAACATGTTGGCGATGTTATTTTTGCGTAAAAACGCGCTCCATTTTTTAGAAAACCGAATTTTTTTGCATATTAAGTTTTTCGAAATATGTATTTTTTTGTCTTCAATGATTCTATACCATACTTTTTGCAATTTTTAACGATTTTCTAAAAAAATGGAAGCGATTTTACGCAAAAAT
Source organism: Acrobeloides cf. buchneri Gr-Nem-00862 (assembly GCA_034700925.1). Classification (NCBI taxonomy): domain Eukaryota; kingdom Metazoa; phylum Nematoda; class Chromadorea; order Rhabditida; family Cephalobidae; genus Acrobeloides; species Acrobeloides cf. buchneri Gr-Nem-00862. Next base: position 9,934 of record JAQGCO010000223.1, read on the forward strand.
AACATCGCCAACGTGTTTCCCGTACAGAATTATCCCTAATAAGATGATTTTTGAGAAAATTTCGAAAAATAAAATTTTTCGATTTTAGACACTGGGGGTATAAGAGTCGAGGTAGCTCCCAAAGTTTATTAAGTATGAAATTTTCGAAATTGAAACATTTTATTCCTCTGTGCAATCTTGTTGATAAATTCGATTTTGTTTCATTAGCAAACTTGAAAAAAATTGAAAAATACGGTATAAAAAACAGAAACTTTTTTCCTCCTTGCCTTCCTTCTCATCATGCGTCATTGCATTTGTGACGGAAAAGCACGCCCATTGCGCAAGTCATCGAAGTTCCCACGGCTTTTCGGATGTTTTTTTAGACGCGGCAAAACCAAAACAACACAAAAAAGGAACATAGCTCACCGTTGGTAGATCGCGTGCAATCGTTCGTATAAAATCTTCGAATGGGTCCCATCTCATTCTTCTTCTTCTTTTTCAACAACAAAAATTGCCTAGCCCTAAAAAAGAAGACCCAACATGTGGGAAAGCGCGACAAAGCACATAAAAAACACACGAATGGACAATTTGGAGGAAAAAGCTAGCTTGAGAAACAACTCATAACGGAACATTTATGGAGCGTCGGGCAGTTTTCGATCGAGTAAAAAAAATTAACACTCGGCTGGAAATAATGAATTGGCCATAAAAATCACCTTTGTTGGTTTTTTCGAATTTGATTTACAAGGACGCTGTTTTTTCTTCATGGGACAATTTCCGGTGATTGGGTGTGAAAAGGGTCATTTCAAACAAGATCTGTTTTTTCAAATATACATGGTGATTCAAAAAAATGTCGTCTGAGGCTGCATCTAAACGTCTCGAATTCGGCATTCGTTCTAGCTTGACGAGACGAACAAAACGACATCAAAATTATCCAATTTGATAATTGTTTGGGGTTATTGAAACGAAAACTCTGATTCAGGGTTTTCGTTTCACTTACCCAAAACAATGATCAAATTGGATAATTTTGGTGTCGTTTTGTTCGTCTCGTCGAGCTATAAACGAATGCCGTCTTTGTTTTTGAAATACATCTAATAATTAAGCGTATTGTAAAAAATGTAAAATTCAGGGTTTTCGTGTCAATACTCCAACTAATTCAAACGAGGTCGAGACGCCGTCTCGACTTAAGTCACGAATTCGAGACGTTTAGTGCCTTGAATTAGTTGTAAGTCGAGACATTTAGCGCCGCGTTTAGCATCTCGACCAGCTTGTTTGAATTAGTTGGAGTATTGACACGAAAACCCTGGTCGAGACGCAGCCTGAGCGATTACTTTTATCTGACTGGACTGGTCCTTTCACCTCGATTTGAGCTATTTTTATGAATCGGATTATTTCATTTGAAATCCCCGAATAATTTTATCGTCTATATTTTTCTTTCGGATTCCGAGCATGATGTCAAAGTTTCGACAGTCAACCAGGCGTGAAAAATGATCACCCCGACTTATGAATATCCCGCTTGCAAGATCGAACACTTCTTCTTCATCCGTTCCTACTCCGGCCGGCATAGACGAGTCGTCTTTTGCCCAATAACCGATTTTTTGTCGATGTGGGAAAGTGTGTGCTCCGCAAGTTTTTTCAACATTCGACCGGCTGGAGCGACCTCATCTCCGGTGGAGGAAAAACCATTCTCAAAAATGCTTGTAATTTTGGTGTTGAATAGGGCTAGGCCTCCATGTGGTTGGTTTTCTTCATTTTTTCGACATGCCTTCCGCTTCGGATTCTCATTCATCTCAACTCGCCGATTTGAATACAATCAAGTGGGATAATTCGTATGGATAATTACAGTATCCTGAAAACAAGTACAAACATAAGCTATAAAAGCATCGACTTGATGATGTGAATGAGTAAAAATTTTTAGGTTTAAGTGGAATTTTTTAATGAGTTCACTGAAAAATAAAAATTTTGGAGCTACCTACACAATAGGGGGGACACCCACTTGAAAAAATTTTCAAAAATTTTTCTGGAAATGACCCCTATAGGGGTAAAAACATGTGGGGAATCCGAATTTAACATTTTCGAAGTGAAAAAACGCTTCCCTGATTCAGGGAAGACATGTGTATTGAAGCGAAAAGTCATAAAAATGCGATTTTTGCGAGGCTTAGACTTAAGCTTGGGCTTAGGTAGTTTTTGGAGTTTTTTGCGACTTGTCGCTTAAATACACAGGCTTTCCCTGGATCAGGGAAGCGTTTTTTCGCTTTGAAAATATTTGTAGTAGCTCCAAAATTTTTATTCAACGAGTGATCAGGCCTGAACTGATCCATGAGCAGAACTGAACCGTCCAACTTGTCCCCCCCCCCCCCACCCATGCCTTGTCATGTCCTAGAGGGAGGGGGGGGGGCAAAAGTTCAGACCAAACCCAAGACATTTTAAAAACGAAAAAATGTTTGGTCGGGAAATGGTCAGAACTTTTG
>JAQGCO010000224.1:0-12378 GCA_034700925.1 Acrobeloides cf. buchneri Gr-Nem-00862
CGATGTAATTTTTTGTGTTGTAGTTTTTGATTTGATTTTTTATAAAATCTATCTATAAAGACAACATACCTAACTTTGAATAAATGAACTTGAATAATAAGGCCAACTATTAGTAAAATAATAAACAACAATTAACATACCATTAAAAATAATATATAAATGATTATTTTTGAATGTAGAATGTGTTTAACTAAATCTTTTACTTTTAAATATAATTTTTATATTTAAAAATAATTTTCAAATCTTTCAAACTAATTTTAATCAATCAATTATTTAGCTTAAAAGTAATCGAGGTACTAATATGCTTTAGGTGACCCACCCAAAATATTTTTGAAAAAATTTTTAATATTTTTGGTGGGTCACCTAAAGAATATGCCTCTTTCGAGTGCCGTAATCGAAAGGGACATCAAAGATTACAAACATACATGGGTGAGGAGGGAAGTACTGGACCCCAAAATACGAATTGGTCCAAAGCTGACCCCAGCTTCGAAAAAAATTTTGCGACAAATTGGGGAGAGGGACAGTCCCCCCTTGCCCACGTATGATTTCAAAATAAAAATGAGCAAGTCCTCAGATGATTTTGATAAGGCATATTCAATACAAAAACACTCCTAACATTTAGCAAAGAAATCGATCATTCTGAATCATAGCAAAAAATTTCAATATAAACATGTGACCCATTGATCAATTTTCTTAGTGATATAAAAATCGTTAAACTTCCTCAAACTCATGAATTATGAAATTTATATATTTCTTTCCGTTCACATTTTCCAAGTGAAAATCGACTTCTTTACTATGCTATAGAAGTCAACATCGTCTGATCATTGTGCATTAGCAGATTGAGCGAGGCATGCAAAAAATCAACAGTTTATCGAGGCGAACTTCTACACAAACACAACTTTTGAAAGAATGCCAATAGTTACTGTCGTGATCGTTTTAGGAATTCCTGATTTGAGAATCAAAATTTAAATGCAAAATGAGTTCCCTCTTCAGCATAGTGAAAAGAATTTTTATAATAAAATTAATAAATAGTTATAACAATACTTATACAGTCAAATTCCTAAAAGTACTGGAAGGCCGAGTGCTAACGCACCCTTTTTTGTCTCCGATTTCGATGATTTTGGTGTCAATCTTCTTCTCTCATCGTCCCCTATAACTTTTGTTTTATCGTTGAGGGTTTAAATCACTCGTTCCCGAGATCGTCTGGACAACGGACATACACACAGACAGTATTAGGATATTTCAAACCCAAACCTACCTGGATATTGATTATAAAAGACTAAATTAATGAAGAAATAAGCAAAAAGCAAATACGTATACCTATTTCGAAAGACACTAAAAATGATAAGAAAAATGATACTCCTTCATGAAAAATGATACTCCTTCACGATCGATTGTGCCTATATATATTGGTTGTTTGATGTTTCGAAACTTTTTGATGATTTCTCCGAAAATACAAAGCCAGTCCTGATAATTTTGGTATCGTTAGAAAGCTGGATTTAGTAGCAATCGAATGACACCAAAATCATGCCATAACTCTTTCTGGTTGAGGAGTTATTGCATAACTAGTCTAAAATGTCAGTTTTTTCGACATTTTTTAATAATTATGCAATATCTCCGCAACTAGAAAGAGTTATGGCATGATTTTGATGTCATTCGATTGCTACGAAATCCAGCTTTCTAACGACACCAAGATCATCAGGACTGGCTTTGTATTTCCGGAGAAATCCTCAAAAACATTTAAAAAATTCGAAACATCAAACGACCCCTATATGAAGTATAAAGTAAAATTTTGAAAATTTCTTAAGAACTTCATTGCCCAAATCCTCAACCAACCCTCTCTTCTCAAAATTTGTGCCCGTTACGACACTGATGATATATATTGAAAGGATTTGGGACAATCCAAAAAAGAAAATACACCGTTGACAACCTTTTTTGGTCAAAGTGACTACGCCGATTTTTGAGAAGATCCTTGAATTTTCCAAGAAGGAAAATTCAAGATTTTCTGTGCGGTCGAAGAGAAGATCTCTCCTAATTATAAGCTAAATTCAGAGACATAGCTACAGGCGTTAGGACGCACTCTTCGAGGGTCGAAATTTTGACTATGGCCCATAATAGGGTACTTCATATGCCCAATACTTCCTAATGAAGTAAAGCGAAACTTTGTGGAACCATCTTGAGTGCAGCTCAGCTCTCCACGTTAAAGCTGAACACCGTAGATCTACCAATTTTCTATGATAGCAAGGACAACGTTCTTCAGCGCTATTTTATCGCATTTTCGTTCTCCAGTGGCATAGTCAGATCTGTTGGGGCGGTTCGGGATTGGTGGGGTGGTCCTCTCAAAATTAGCCAAAAATCAAACTTGAAAATTTTCGAATTTTAAGTTTATTGCACAACCTCAGTGGGTTGTGATGAGTAAAGTAATATCAACAACATACAGTAAAGTCTATCAAGCATATAGTAGATAAATAGTCAAAAAATAACAACAATTTTACAATAGTGACCGATCAGGCCTATTTATTTAGAGATAAAATATCAAGTTTGTTTATCATAAAGGGGTACCATTATGTTTTTATGAACTTTTATCTAGAATGGAAGGGGCGATCGCCCTCCCCGCCCCTTCCTCATCTACACCACTGGTTCTCCGTGCTAAGAGCACCAAAAAGTAAAAAAACTGAAAATTATAAAATTCTACATGGGCTTACCACACTCGAATTATCTGACTTCTTTACTATGCCTAATCCTCGATTTAAAGGATATTCTAATTTAGTTCTTAAACCAATTTCTACTCCTATTAATAAAAATATTCTGGCTTCTTCTCATACCGCTCTATCACTCTTTGGAATCGCCTCCTTCCTGAAGTCCGCATGGCCAGCGCCTTAAACATTTTAAAAACCGTATTCGTTCTTTACCACAAGAAACTATTTTGCCAAATTCATTAATTAGGCATTAAATTGTTTAAAGATATACTTTCTTAAAGGGGGAGTCAACTTCAGATTCTGAGCTTCAAAATGACACCAAAACCAAGTCAAACGGATTTATCTATCAAAAGTTATGCTAAAAACTCTGCTAGAAATGGTCTTCCGAGTGCTGCTGCAAAGTTGACTCCCCCTTTAATGTTCATATATGCTCTCTTTATCCACTGCTGCATGGATTTTATTCTATCATCGCCTCGTGTTATAAGCGCTTTCGAGCCTTACACGTTGTATTGTTGTCATTTATACTATGTAAGTGGCGATATATAAAAAATAATTTTTAGACAAAATATTTTTTAGCTTCATTTGGCAACGACAAGTTGTCATTTCTTTTTTCAATCTCTAGTCCGAGTAAGTAGTGATTTTATAAAACAACTAAATCTTTATTTAAAAACTTTAAAATACAGCACTTATTTACAATATCCCCTCCAATGGGTGCACAGGGGATTGGGGCATTGTAAGTAAGGTGAAATTAGCACCTTATTTACGATAATCCCACCCCGCCCAAAACAAAAAATGGACGAAAATTGCTTTTATACAATTTTAGACCATTTTGTTTTTTCTCTATTTTGATTGTTTGAGCACTCTACAGGTGGGGCATTGTAAATAAAGTGCTAATTTCATCTTATTTATAATGTCCCAGTGGCATACAGGGGTATTATAAATAAGTACCTAAAATACATACAATTTACAGAAAACCCATAAATATCCTAGAAACCTTGATTCCTGAAACGGTTCAGCCAAAACTGGCTAACATGACGACCATGTTCTTCATGATACTCTCCATGTTTTTCGTGATGCTCTCCATGTTCTTCGTGATGAGCATGATAAAGATCACGGTATTTATAGCGCAGACGGTATTCTTCAGGAACGAATGTACTGTAGATGTAAGCAATCAATGCAAACGCCGTTACTACTTGAGCAATCTTGTATGGAAAATACCAATATCGAGCAGATGGATATACATCCCAAAGATGATGTTCCTTTGATCGTATTTGATGTTTTTCTTTAATTAGACCTGCATGAGCCTTAAATTTTCTATTTACAGGGTGGCCAAAAAAACCGCACTTTTGCGATTTTTCGAGCAATTTTTTGCCAAAAAAATTTTTTTAAATTTTTTTCAATGACCCTGTGGGGGGTTTTCCTATGCGAGGAATCGTTTGCGCGCATTGAACAATCTTCAAAACGCTTCCTTAGCCATGAAATCGTTAAAATTTGAAAAAAAAGAACAATTCTGATTTTTTAATGATTTTATGGTCAAGGAAGCGTTTTGAAGATTGTTCAATGCGCGCAAACGATTCCTCGCATACATAGAAAAACCCCTATAGGGTCATTGAAAAATTTTTTTTGGCAAAAAATTGCTCGAAAAAACGCAAAAGTGTGGTTTTTTGGCCACCTTGTAAAACGCGCTGATGATATAAGCATAAAAGTTCAAAAGAAATCATTCTGATTTATAACATAATTTAATAAGTCAAAAGGCCTTGTGAGTTCCCAAATTTCCAACAACAACAAATTTAAAATTAAACATGGGGATATTCATAAATTACGTTTGCAAAATTTTCCGTGACCCCTCCCCAAAACCATCAGATTTGGTTTACTGTTTCAACTTGAAAAATTTTGGCAAAACAGATTTTATGGTACTAGTTCGGCACGTGTTTCAACATGAACAAAATATGAAAAAAGAAAAGTTTTTTATGAACACGACCCTATAGGGGTTTTTTATGCGAGGAATCGCTTGTGTGCATTCCCGAAGCCTGAAAACGCTGTCCTGATTTTTCGAATTTCCCTTTTTATCCGTTGTGATTTCATGAACAACTTTGTAGAACATTACTTTTTGTGAAAACATTTCCGTTATGAAAAAATCAATTTTCTGGTACAAAAAATCACAAAATTGCCTTTTTTGACCCATAAAGTTACCACAAAAAGAATAAACTTGAAAAATTTTTAGGGTGGGTTCTCTCAGCCGAACTAGTACCTGATAATCAAATCACTCGGGTGATAATATTTAAGATAATGTTAAGTATTTAAGCATCTGGCAACGCTTCGTAAAAACAAAAAAATTCTCCATTTTTATGCATTTTCCGAATATCAACAAAAATGGCAACTTTTTTCCGACCGGACTGTTACTTTAAAAAATCCTTACATCTAGAAACCATGTATGAATACTATGAGCTGCTTTTCTGTCTTCACCAAAACATAACACTCTAGGCTTTCCGTGCTGGTCATCCCATACATTATTCTTGGAAAGCTTATTTAATAACTTGATCTTTTCCATAGTCTCGGCAGGATATTCACTATAAAAAATTGTTATTAAGTAAAAAGCAGTTCCTAGACCGACGCACCTTCGGCGCCCAAATAGTGCCACCGGTTTCTTTTTTCCTTTCTTCCCCATCCTTTCTCTTTTACCCGGACAGACATACACGCACATTCCTCCTTTAAAGGATATAATAATACTTACTTTGTTCCTATTTTTATGGTTTTAGGCTGTGAGTCATGATGTTCAGCATGTGTATGGGCGCATGCTTGTTGAGCAAATGGGCGCTTTATAGATGAACTAAGTCGAGTTATATTCATTTTACATCTAAAAAATTGGAATATCAAATTTCCCCCCATATCGAAAAACCCCTGGATACAAAAAATTAGCCGATTTGGATTTTTTGAAAGAAAATTTTTTACTCCAAGGGGTAAAAAATCGAATTTTCAAAAATTTCTCCAAATTTTTTGTACTCGAGGTATTAGGGTATGGGGAACACGAATCCGGAGGAATTTATGATATTGACCTCAAGAAATGGTCGAAATAGCCCACGGCGCACAAATTTGTGCAAAAAGTGGCAATATGCACAAAATCAACTAAAAGCGATTAATATTTTCCTATTGTCTTGATCATTAGATTCAAGATTTTCAGCCCGAACTGTTTTTGTCCAAAAAACGGTTCGATCAGGGGCCTGTTCAATCAAGTGAAAAATGCAAACTTTTCGTTTTCATTTCTCTCTTTCATTGAAAAAAGTGAAAAATGTAAAACGAAAATTTCGCATTTTTTGTTTTATTGGACAGGCCCCAGTCGTAAATTTTTTAAAGAAATGCTTCTTTTTAAGCTATAAATGTTCAGAAATTTAAAATTTTGCACAAAAAATTGAACAAGTTGGCATATCTAGGGTGGCATAAATTTCAGGAAATATTTCACTGAAAACAAGACAAAAAAATTTTACGCTTCACAAGTGCGCGCAATCGATTTCTCGCATAAAATTACCCCCAATAGGGTCATTTTGAACAACTTCAAAAAAAAGTTTTTTGTTGTAGATAAAAAATGTTCGCGAAAAAAGATAAAAGACAATTTTTCAAGGGAAGGGGGCTTAAAAGTGAGAGTCAACTACATTTCCAATTTTCGAGAAATTTGGAAATATTTCAAATTTCCATCATGCAACCCTAGGATATCCCCTCGATTTCGTTGAAAAAGTACTGGAGCTTTTGGCAACGCGACTTTTTTGGTACTCCGAGCTTTTGGCAACGTCACTTTTTTTAAACTTTTGGCGTTGCCAAAAGCTCTAGTACTGTTGAAAATATGTGAAAATTTATTTTTCTCTCGATTCGTAACAGCTGTTACGACTATCCGTGGAGACCTTTACGATATTTGTTTTAAAAAATGAAAATTTTGTTATTCTTAGTGGAAATATGAATTTTTTTTCTTGCAATTTTAAGTTCGTTGTGCATATGGCCCCGGGAGCGCCTCAGGTGCTCCTGAAATAATTTCTCACCGGCTCGAATAAAAAAGTTCCGTCTGGACCGGTGAAATTTTTTGGACGTAGTGAACAAAAACTTTTTTTTGAAGTTGTAAAAAAAAGGTTTACAAGTTTTTTTGCTTTGATAATTTTATACTTTTTTTGCAAAATGGTTGTAGTCTGTATTTTGTATTATTAGCTGAAAGACTACTAGGTTAGAATGTAAGATTTTTGCCTAAGCAAGGTGAGAGTTTAGAGACAAACGAGAGAGAGAAATAGTGGAAAGCAATCGTATCTTTTGGTCCATACATAATAGAGATTCATGTTATAGTAGACGCCAAACAACTATGTCAATCAATAACTTAGCGAGCAAGACCCTGTTAACATCGACTGCTGGCCTGCCAGCCCGCGCATTGAGCGTCGTTTTCGCAACGAATCCATTCTTTCGTTCTAGTTTCTTTGATGTATTTTCTTGACATTGCAGCGATTAACTTTTTTTTGAATTCATTGTATACTTCGTGTTTATAGTGAAATCAATTTGAAAATTTTAGTAAATATCTAAAGTTAAATTGAGATAAAACAGTAAAATGCCACCGAAGAGAACTCGGCCAGCACCAACAAAGCAAGAACCTGTTGAACATGAACAAATTGAAGGCAATGAACATGTTGAAGGAGCGGGACCTGAAGAACCGCCGCAATTGGAACGTGAAGAAGGACCAACGGAGGATATTGTTGTAACCGATGAATGGGGTCAAGTAAGCTGAATAATTTTGTTATATATGGGTGTGTGGGGAAATAGTTTTTGAAAAATTATCAATTTTTATAATTTTTAACTTAAAAAATATTTTTCAAAAACATTTTTGCTACTATACCATTTTAACGGACCACTTAACGATGGTTGAAATTTTCAAAGTTGTCGAAAAATGATTGCTATATGGATAATTTTATATGAGAAATCATAAAACGTATTTTCAAGTCGACAAAAACGTGTTTTGAGCATTTTCAGCTTAAAACAAGCATTTTTCATCCCCAAAAAATTATGTTGGCGCTGTTTTTGTGCTGTAACTCAATGATAGTTTTGAATTAACTGATGAGCCATAGTCAACATCATTATGATTTTAGTGAAGCATAGGAAAAATTATTATGCCCAAAATGGTTTGTAGTAAATCCACTAATAATAAATGAAACATTTGTCTACTTGAATGCGTTTTTTTTATTTCTCGCATAAAATTATCCATATAAGGATCATTTTTCCGAAAATTTTAGGGAAAAATTTTAACCATCGTTGAGTGGTTCCGTTAAAGCGGTATAGTACCACTTTTTTTATAAATTGCGATTATGAAATTACCTAAATTCTCTTTTAGCCAGTTGCATCTTATGGTGGTGCTCCGGGAGCTCAATCGCAATTGTTTGATGAAGGTATTTTTTACTTTTTTTTCTTGATGTATTTTAATTTTTTAGATGAAATTTATTATGTTGATGAAAATGGCATTCTTTTGGATAGATCGGCTGTTGCCGCCGCCACCGCTACAAATCGAAATCGTGATCCACGCACAATTGAATTTAATTTTTTGGACAACACGAATATTTGCTGTGGTATTTGTGGTGAGGTTGTACCATATGAATTGTTGATGAGCGAACATTTGCCAACTCAACATCCAGATGTTTTGGGTGATGGTGTTGTGGACTTGGAAGAGATTCCATATGAGGTTTGTGTTAGGGTTGCACGGAATAGAGAACGGAAATCCTGATTTTTGCCAATTTCAACCCAGTATCACTCCCGTTCCGGGGATCCTATATGGTTGTTTAATAGTAATTATTGAGGCATTTTTAGGAATGGCTCCGTGAAAAATATGGCGATAAGCGCCCTGGTGAAGGTTATAGTGGTGTTTATTATGATGCAGTTCCTCGTGTAACTCGTTCAGTTCGAACACTTCGTCGTGTTAGTCAAATTCGAGTTAACCCACAAGAAATGACTTTAGCTCAGCTTGACGTGGCATTGAAGCGAAAAATGGTTGAGAAAATGGGTAGAAAGGTATTTTTATCGACTATAAGAGTTTCATTTTTTGCTCTAAAAATCTGTTCATTTATTTTTAACAACCGAAAAAATAGAATACAAAAATTTTTTAGGTTCCAGTTTCATTGGTGGATAAACAACACGCACGATGCGGAATTTGTCAAGCAGTTGTTTCGTTGAATAAGAAATTCGAAATTGCACATTTGGTTCGCCATTTTAATGCATGGCACCCAACAGCACATAAGTGTTCCGGTACTTGGTTTAATAAAGTAAGTTTGTTTTTATTAGATCATTTTAATTTCTATATTCAGGAAGTTGTACCGGGTATGGGAAAGCCATTATCGTCTCAAGATTTTGCAGTCATCGATACAAGTTTGGATGCAACAGATAATTTGCAATGTATTTGGTGTGGCATGTTTATGGATACACATTCTATTGGTATGCATTTTCATGAAGTTCATCCTGAAGAAATTGAACTGCCTAAATGCAATTTGTGCTTGTTGGTGAGTGTTTTTTTCTTATGAAAATATGAATGAGAAGTTTAAAAATTCCTAAGATTATTTTTGATATTTTTAAATTTAAAATTCAATTTTTTTAAATTTTAGAGCACCTATATAGAATGCCTTTCGTGGGCCCACGGGGGGAAGAGGAGCATTCTATTGGGGTTGTTCGGAAAGTTATTGCGCTCTATAAATAAAGCTTAAAAGAGGGCGCACGCCCAGTACACTTCTCGAAAAATTGGCTGATTTTTGATACTTGGGGGTTTTCGAACACGAGAAATCGATTGGCAAAAGTCCCGAGTTCCGAAAAATTTTTTATGATCCTCTATCGGGGACACTTTGTGTTCGCTCTTTTTGGGGGTTTCAATTTTTTATCCCGCGGGGTGGGGCATTCTATATAAGTGCCATTTTCAGTTTTCATGCTTTGCTTTTTTCCATGCAAGAAATATTTTCTAATTTTTTTAATAAAAAGAACTTTATTTGAATTTTATTAATTTTTTAGGAAATCATAATGAATGCTCGTCTCAAGGAAAAATTTGGCGAAGAATTCGAAATTACTTTAACAGATGAGCGTACCATTCGCTGTGGTCGATTCGGCACTACGCATAAAACGGAACAGAATCTCGACCGAGGTGAGTTTTCATAATAATATTTTTACTTAAAATTTTAGCAATCGAAAGAAACATGGCAAGAATTCAAGCGGGTGAGATGCCGATTGAAAATGAAAACGAGGAACCGGAAGAAGATCCATCTGTTGGTCCTGCTGCATATTCTAATAGTCGCATGAAATTTGGTAAGATTTTTCTTCCATATTCTAAAATAACATTGTCATTTATAGGTAGAAGAAGCAAACCGAAGCGTCAGTTTATTATGCCAGCATTACGTCAAGCAGCACCTATAAATAGCAAATTTGTGCATCCGATTACTGAGTGCCATTGGAAGTGTAAATTGTGCGGAAAAGATATTCTTGCAGCAGTTATTAGCGCTGGATCGATTCGTCATTTTCGAAAGAATCATCCAGAACATTTGGAAAGCTTGCAGTTCGAGTTGTGCAAGGTATATTCACATGCGTCAAATTTTTTATGTTATAAAAAATTTTCTAACACAAGGTTACATTATTTTTCATGCACATAAAATAGTTTCATATTTTCTCTGTTATACTACCTGTCAAAAAGATACGGCCACCCAATTTTTTATGAGTTTTGGGGGAATAGAGAACGAAAGTTCGGTCGGAAGCTTACTAAAATATTAGACCGAGGCTTAAAACGATATTTTAGCAGAAAAAATTGAAGTCCCACGAAAATTTTCACTTTTATTTTTTTATCGTACTCAGAACATTCAAAAACCATATTCTGCCACAAAATCGGGTTTGTATAAAATTCTGGGAGGGTATCTGTATATTTATTTCCACTTGAAAAGTGGTGTTTTTAAGATTTCCGAGCAAATATTATCTTTTTTTCATGGAACTTCAATTTTTTTGCTAAAATATCATTTTAGGCATCGGCCTAACGTTTTAGTATAAGCTTCCGACCGATTTTTCGTTCTCTAGTGCTTAGAACTCTCAAAAAATTGTAGAGTTGTGCTGGTCAAATGACATTTATGACGTCAAATACAACTCTAAAAAATTGAGTGGCCGTATCTTTTTGTTCGACAGTGTATATATCATTTTTAGTAAAAATGTTTTATAAGTCCAATATTTTAGACTCGTCTAGAGCGCATCAGTGATGGTTGTATGGAAGTTATTAATCCAAGCTTGGTCGAATGTCTTATTTGCGGTACAACGTATACTTTGCCATCGCCGTTTACAATCAACCGTGCTGTACACCATCTTAAAGCAAAACATCCAGACGTCATGCCTGAATACTCAGGTCGTGCTCGTGATACCAACTTGGATCAATCGGTAATTTTTTTTCCATTCTTACCCTTGATCTTTCACTTGATTTAATTTTTAGATGGGACCACCAAAGAAGAAGATAAAGTTTGCACCGAAAGAACAAGAACCAGAATTTGAAATGGAAGAAGTGGTGGTGGATGATACTCAACTGCTTCGTGATGGTAGTTATGGTAAGTGTTCTTTCTCTAGCCTCGATTATTTTATTAATTTAGAAATGACGGAAGAAGAAATTGCGGCAGAAACCTCGCGTATCGTAGCTCAACATGAGCAATACGATGATATTGGCGGGTATGGAAATGTTGAATATGAATACATTGAACAAGAAGTCTGAACATCATCCATAATCATTCTTGTGAGACTGCCTATTATTTTGTTATTTTTTATTATAATTCACTGAAAGTTTGCTGGGTTTTAAAATAATTTTTTGAGAACTATGTATGGATGCCAAGAATTACGAATTTCACATGTTAAAAAATATGCATTTATAGATTTTTCAACACATCACATATTTATAATCCCTATGCCAAGAAAATTATAATCTAATAGTATTAGATTTTTGTCAAATCTTCGTGAATATAGAAGATTCGACAAATTATCCTTATTTTTCATATACATTTTTTAGTTTAAAAATATTGTAATTTTTCTCTGCTTAAAATTTATGTTCATAAAGACTTGATCTGTTATAAAATTGATTTTGCATAATTGTTACATCAAAAATTATAAAAAAATCTTCATCGAGATTGCTATTCCGATCATTCTTATTAAAGGGGGTGTACTTTATAGATCTCGAAAAAAAATTTATTTCCACACAAAAGACTATTGGGGGTAAAATCATGCGAAAAATCGATTGCGCGCATTTCCGAAGCGTGAAAATGCTTCCTTGACCCTGATTCAGGGAAAATAGATGTGTGTATTGAAGTGAAAGTTGAAAAATTTTGGAATTTCTCCCTTAAAATCATATTTCTAGGGTAATTTCATGCGGGGAATCGATTGCGCGCAAAATCTTGAAAATGCTTCCTTGATTCTGATTCAGGGAAATAAAAGTGTGTATTGAAGCGAAAATTCAATACGTACTAATTCCCCTGAATCAGGATCAAGGAAGCATTTTCAAGATTTGGGAATTCGCGCAATCGATTCCCCACATGAAATTACCCCCAGAAATATGATTCTAAGGGAGAAATTCCAAAATTTTTCGGTTTTCGCTTCAATACACACATCTATTTCCCTGAATCAGGGTCAAGGAAGCATTTTCACGCTTCGGGAATGCGTGCAA
>JAQGCO010000225.1:0-12342 GCA_034700925.1 Acrobeloides cf. buchneri Gr-Nem-00862
CTATCAGGATTGGCTTTGTATTTCCGGAGAAATCCTCAAAAACATATAAAAGTTTCGAAACATCACATGACCGTCATTTCGAGTCAGAATCCGAGCGACAAAAAAATTCAAAACCTTGTCCGCTCAAAAACCCGAATTTACGTTGATTTTTTGAATTTTCTAACCAGTCTAAAAAACACCCTGGATAATTTTTTTCGGCCAAAATTTTTTCTGGCCGATGTATTTCATCGTGGAGAACATTTTTAGCGTGTTTTTGAAAAAATCTGAGAAAAATTTTTTCGACCCCTCCTAGTGGCTCTAGGAACTTCCACAATGGGTTCCAAAACGAAATGCGGAACTTTCACAAAGTTGTGAAAGTTCCTAGAGACTCCTAGTCCCAGGTGTAAAATTGAAATTTCTCAGATTTTTTCGAAACTACGCTAGAAATGTTGATGAAAATAAATCGTCCAGATAGAGATTTTGGCCGAAAAAAGTTACAAGGGGGGGGGTCAAAAATCCTCACCAAGGGTGCAAAAGTTCTCGCCAAGGAAAAATTGATTGTTATAGCGCTAGTTATAACAATTATTTCCATTGTAAGCAAATTGTCGTAAGGGCATTGTTCTGTAAGCGTAAGGAAACTCCTAGTGCCGAAAATGCTTTTTTTAAACTGAAAATGATCAGAAAATGTAAATTTTTTGTGAAAATATAACAGATTTTGGACATTTTTGTTGAAAAAATGGGAAAATTTGAACAATTTTGGTGAAAAACCGTAACCATTAGGATTCACAACGATCCGAAACTGTAAAAATTTTCGACTTTTCAAAAATTTTCTAAGCCCTGAACAACTATCCCCGAAGGAGGGTTTGACCGGAAAAAATCGATTTTTTAGCGATTAAAAATTTAAATTTTAACGTACACATGAAATTTTACGAGTGAAAAACACGAAGCTGAGCATAATTTGCTGCTAAAAAATTCCTCTGGGGTACTTTTCCCTTACCGAACAATGCCCAAAAATCGACAGACACTCTCTCTCTCTTTTTGTTTTAAAACGTTTCCTTTCAAGCCGTAATGCATTTTTATTTATCTTTTTTAGATAAATTTATATTATTCGTTCTATTATTAAATAAGCACAAAAATGTCACGCCCTTGGGGAAGACCAGGAGCTCCAAGTCAACAAATCAATCCAAATATTTTTTCGAATCAACTCGGACTTGGTGGGCAATTTGCAGGCGTACCGGCAATGTCACTTGCGACAAATCTGAATGCGTTGGTGAACCAAGCCGCCTTCTCAAATATGAACATGCTAGCCGCTGCACAGGCACAACAAGCTAGAGCACAGCTTTTACCACAAGTTGCAGCTGCGCAGCAACAAACAAGACGGTCGAATTCACCACCACCTGGTAGAACACAGCGAACTTTTGTTGGAGTGGTGACTAAATTGATGGAAACGTACGGATTTGTCGACGAAGATGTGTTTTTCCAGACAAAGTAAGTTGGATTTTTGGGAGGAATTTTTATGTTTATAGCACGCTGGGGGAAGTGCCATTTTCGCTTATTTCTAATCATTTTTGCTTATTTTGTAATTCAATGATTATTTTGTTTCATGTAATAACTAGTTTTTGCACTAAAAAATGATTATTTTTTACGTAAAATGATTAAAAATCGAAAGTCTGATGGCACTCCGGGGACTTTTTGTAGGTAGTGGTTAAAAGAAATATTCTCTTTGAATTTTTGATTGGCGCTGAAAAAAATTTTTAGTGTAATTCGTGGTAATATGCCACGCGTCGGTGATCGAGTTATGGTTGAAGCTTCGTATAACGCTTCGATGCCGTTTAAATGGAATGCCTATAGAATTCAACTTTTACCAAACGAAAATGTGCCGCAAATGCAGCAGCATTCTGCTCCATCTCAACAAATTCAACGTCCACATAATGGTCCTGAAGCCCGCTGGTCTGGTTCTTCACAAGTTGATCGGCTTAGAGATCGCTCGCCCAGGGATCGGCTTCCTCCTCGGCGCGCTTCGCCTCCAAGACGTTCACGTAAGTTTGATGGAAATTTGTCAAAAATTGAAAAATTCATCAAAAATCGCAAAATACGACAAAGATCTTTCGGATAGGAGTAATAAATTTTTTTAGCGCGCCGTAGTCGTACACCACCTAGAAGAAGTCCACGAAGAGCTTCGCCATATCGTAAAGCTAGCCCACCTCGCCGAGTGGAGGCACATGTGAAACGAGAACGTGAGCGCACGCCAATAAGAGAAAAAAGAGAATCTTCGATTCGAACAAGATCACCAACTGGCTCAATTGCTCGAAGAGAAACGGCATCACCTCCTCGAAGACGTCAGCGGATTGTTCCACGCTACCAGTGTTATATTCCAAAGCCGGTTGTTATCAGGTAATTTTTAAGTGCATTTTGCCTTGTTATTTTTTAGCCTTATCTACAAGGTGAGCCAAAAAACCGTACGTTTGCGTTTTTTGACGAAAAATTTTTTTGCATGAAAACTTCTTATAGGTGATTTTTGAAAAAACATGAAAATTTTTTACCAAAAACGCAAAAGTAAGATTTTTCATTAAAAAACGCAAAAGTACGGTTTTTTTGCTCATCATGTAATTGTGTTGTTAGGTAAAAAACTAATTTTATTTTTTAGTGCTCCACTAAAATATGCGGAACTCCATCAACGCTACACAAAGTTATACATTCCCTCCGATTTTGTCACATGCGAATTTTCATGGCTGAACTCGTTTCCGTTGGACACGCCGTTCACGTTGTCACCATCACCAATCACTTTTCATGTTGTCAACAAAGATGTGGATGTGCTATTGGCTGAAGGTGAAACGCTTCCATCTGAGCTGCCAGCCGATGCTGATTCGCGCTACAGTGTCCGCGTACTAATGCTAGCACATCCTGGGGTTTCTGTTGTTCGTCAGAAAGTTTATGGCTTGTTGCCGGATGGAAGTATTGATGAATCGACTGAAACACAACCGATTACAAGGGCTCTTCAGTTTTTAGTTGGTATGATACTTTTTATACTGGCACCCACTGACGTAGGCAGGATACCTCATAACGAAAAAAAAGAAAAGTTTCTAATGGTCCCCCTTATGTTTTTTCTCAAAATTTTTATGGTTTCCCATGACGATTTTTCACAAAAATTTTCCATTTCAACAAAAATGTCCAATGTTTGCTATTTTTTATATAAAAAAATGTAATTTTTAGAGCATTTTTAGCTTAAAATCAAGTGTTTCTCAAAAAATTTTTGCCTGCGGTGTTAGCTTTCTGTTTTCGTTTAAGGATTTCACCAAAATTGTTCTAAATTTCTCAATTTTCAACAAAAAAGTTGTCCCAAATTTGACATTTTGTATCAAAAAGTTTCATTTTCTGAGTGTTTTCAACTTAAAAACAAGCGTTTCTCAAAAAAATTTTTGTGGAATATACCCGAATTTTTTATCGAAAAATTGAATTATTTTTTTGAAAAATCGTGGAAAATAAAAGTGAAAATAATTTCAAACTTTGCATATTTCCTTTTCAATGTGCGCAACTTCCCCCTGAAATTTTATACTTTTATATTATCCGCTAGTGATAACTATGACACAAATTTTAGGATCGAAAGGAAAATTCGAAGTGATGGGAATAGGCGGCCCGTGGTCGCCTTCATTGGATGGTGAAAACCCGGCCGATCCGCAGACTTTAATTAACACCGCCATTCGTACGACTCGTGCTATGACCGGCTTAGATTTGTCGTCGTGCCCTCGTTGGTATGTCTTTTTCTCCTAGCTTAAAAAAATTTCAAACAAAACCCTAAAATTTGTACTAAAATTGAGCTATATCCACATGATTATGGTCGACTACAGCTCCATGGATGACGTTTTTTGATAATTTTGGACACTTTAATCATTTATTTCTAGAGCTGAACGAGAAAGGGCAGCAAATTAAATCCAAATTTATATAATTTCCTCTTTTTGTTCTGCATTGTTAACATAGGTACAAAATGGTCCACTTGAAGTACTATCGCCCCGAGCGAAATCGCCTTGATTCAGTGGTCCTCATGATGCCTGATTTGAACGCGACGCCTGGTCTCATGCCTAGTCCTGACGAGTACAAAGCAATCGAAGAACGTCTTCAGAAACAACTGGCGGAAAAACTAGCTACCATCGACGCCGAGCAATATGTACCGCCGGAGAAGCCGGCTGTTGTTGAGAGTGCCAAGAAAGAGGAGTCCGTTCCAGAATCCGCGCCAGATTCAGCGAAACCATCCGATGATGCTACTACTAAGCCACAAGAGCCAACTCCACCCACTGTTGATGTTGTTGCTAAAGAAGAACCTGCAGCTGTTGTTCCAGTTTCTGAGGTCGAGAATAAAACATTTAAAAAGATTTTGGTCAAAAAATGACCAAGACGGTTTGATAAAAAAAAATTCAAAATTTTTCTTTTCCAGCTTCTTTTGTCTGTTGCTTTTTTGTCTTTGTGTTATTTTGTTTTGTGTAGTTGTCCAACCTTTTTTCTAATATAGAAAAACCTGAACTAACAATATTGCAACTTTTTTTATTTGAAA
Organism: Acrobeloides cf. buchneri Gr-Nem-00862; assembly: GCA_034700925.1. NCBI lineage: Eukaryota > Metazoa > Nematoda > Chromadorea > Rhabditida > Cephalobidae > Acrobeloides > Acrobeloides cf. buchneri Gr-Nem-00862. Next base: position 4,529 of record JAQGCO010000225.1, read on the forward strand.
TATTAAAAACATTTTTAAAAAATTTGGATATTAGATTGACTTTTTTGCTATAGTCGATTTCTACTGGTTAAAGAGTTTTTTTTTTTGCTTTACTGATTGAGGCCAATTTAGGGCTCTAGGATGATATGGAACGGGCGTTTCGCAACAAAATTCGCATATTTGAAACATTGAAAATCGGTTTCGAAAAATCCGTTTCGAATTATCCTAGAACCAATTTTTTTATACAGTTGCGGAAAAAATTTAGATCAAACTTTAAAATTGTTTTAAAACAATCATATGTGAAGATTTTTCGATCAATTTTTTATAAAATATTCTAGAAATCGCGAGGAATCTGGATCTATTTTGGACATTCAAAACAGACTATGGAAGGTATTTAAAAACGAGATCAAAGTTCATAGAAAAATCAACTTTTTGATGAAACACGTGCAAGTCAATTTTTCCATGAATTTTGAGCTTGTTTTTAGACACCTTCAGATGGTCTATTTTGAAAGTCCAAAATAGATCCAGTTTCCTCGAAATTTCTGGAATATTTTATAAAAAATTGATCGAAAAATCTTCGAATATGATTGTTTTGGTGAATTTTTAAAGTTTGATCTAAGTTTTTTTCCACTACTGTACACCTTACAAATTTTTTTCTTTAAATTGAAATTTTTGATCATCTTTTCCAAAATCCTTAAACTGGTAGAAATGGCTATTTATGAGTTCTCAGTCCGTTTTAACTCTAAAAAATTTTGTTACTCAATTTAATCGTGCAATTTTAGAAAAAATCGACGGAAAATGGTGAGGCTGAATCGGCTAAGGCTAAGAAAAGTTGGTCGGAATTACAAGAAACTATTAAAACGTTGAAGGTCAGAAAATTGATACTTATTTGTTGTTTAAAACCCAGTTTTTCAGGTAGCCGAACTACGCGAGGAATTGGAAGCGCGCGGCTTGGACAGCAAAGGTGTGAAGAATTCGCTTATTCAACGTCTTCAAGAAGCAATTGATAAAGAAAAAGCTGCTGACGAAAGCACAGAAAAACCAGTTGAAACGGAACCAGCTGAAACCGAATCGGCTGAAAAAATGGAAACAGAGGAAGCTATTGAGCCTGTAAGATCTACAGGGTGTTTCAAAAAAAAACTCGCCATTTGTTCATTTTTTGGCGAAAATTATCCAAAATGACTCAGGGGTATTTTTATGCGAGAATCGATTTTGCTTATCGAAAACCCTTGAAAACGCCTCTCAGACCTTGAATTATACTATTTTCGTATTTTTTCAGCTATTTTCGGTAGGAATTTTTACTTGAAAATCGGATATTTCATGGCCCGGGAGTCATTTTCAAGGTTTTCGATGTGTGCAATCGATTTCTCATATAAAAATACCCCTAAAAGTTTTTTTAGAGAAAAAATTTTCGCCAAAAAATGACAAAATGGCGGTTTTTTGGAACACTTTGTATAGAATTCAACAATGTCCTCATTTTAGGAAAAATTGGAGGAAGTAATTGATGCCGAAGAATTGGTTGAAAAGAAAGACGACGAGAAAGAAGAGAAGGAAGAAGAAAAGCCGGCAATCTCGGAAAAGGAGCTTGAAGAGCTGAAGAAAGCGACCGAAAAATTTGTAGGCTTATGAATTTTGGAATTAAAAAATGTTTTATTCTTTTTTTAGGAAAAGTTGAAGAAAGAGCGTAAAGCAGCATTGGAGCGCCATTATTCGTTTCCCAAAGAGCCAGCCAGACTTATTTTCCCGAGTAAAACTGCAAAGAATGGCAAATTTGAATGCAAAGTTGCGTCGATTCAATCATTATTAGACTATCGTTTGGAAGATAATAAAGAGGCATCATTTGAGGTCGGTCTAAAAAAATGTTCTTGTTCATGTTTCAGAGTTGTCATTTGTCTAAAGACGCTTCCCTGATTGTGTATTAAACCGAGAAGTCGTAAAAATATATTTAAGGCATTCTTATTCGCCGAATCATTCCGTGAGATGCTGGATCGTACTAACGCATTTGCTGTTTATTATAATTTGAACTGTGCTCTTGATCGAGAAGCAGAAAGGAAGCGCCGTGATGAAGCTCTAACAGCAACCGAAGAAGCTCAAGTAAAAGCCGATGAAGCCGTGAAAACTGATACTACGGATAAAGAAAAAGAGACAAAAGAAGTACAGCCGAAGCAAAAAGAAGCACCTAAAGAAGACCCAAGGAGTAAATTCAAGGGCTTGGTTAACAATGTGAATGCATTTACTGCCTTTGCCCACTTTGATCAGAATATCGTTGGGTATGTACTTTGATGTTTTTTGGGTAAAGTGAGTAATATGGGGACCAAATGCGATTTTTCCTAAATCGACTCCAAACGACTTGTTTTGATGAGTTATGACCAAAAAAGCAAAAAAAAAATTTTGGGGCGGAATTTTTTAAGTTTCTTTGGGGGTTCCAAAATTTACGAAATTTTGAATAATGTTTAGTAATAACTAATCTCTTTTTTCTCGGCTCAGTGATATATCATTAGGATAAAACAGTTATACTCAACGAGACTTAGGCATGATTTTTGAATAACCCTGTGTATTAAAACGAAAACCTGAATTTTTTGTGTGGAATTTTCAAAAAATGACACCGTTTTGTAGAGTGCATTGAAAAACGGTAGTACCCCAATTTTTGTGAAAATTAGAGATACCTTTTTTGAGAAAATTCAATTAAAAGTTGCTAAAAATGGTCGAAAATTGCATAAATTAACGGTAAAATATGCAAAATTTCGGCCATTTTTAGCAAACTTTGAGTTGAATTTTCTCGAAAAGTTATCTTCGATTTTCACGACAATTGGGGTACTATTGTTTTTCGATGCGCGTCTACAAGATGGCGCTGTTATTTTTTGAAACTTCCACAAGGAAAAAATTTCAGATTTTTGCTTTAATGCACAGGCTTATTCAAAAATCATGAAAATATTGTTAGAACAAATACCTTTACGTTCTAGCAACTTACATCACATAATTGACTTTTTAGGCATCTCATGGATCACGATCTCGAACAGTTAATTCATTCAATTGGCTTGGATATCTCGCGCGGCGACATTCATCGCTTAATCAAAAAATTCTCAGCGCATGATCAGGTCAGCTACAGAAATTTCACGGACAAATGGGTGGACAAGGATGGCAACGTGAAATATGAGGCCGTTCCTCGACAAGATGCACCAACTATGGCTGAGTTGATTGCTGGTATGACTTGATTTTTTAATAGTATATTCCAGCCAAGGGCATATCCAGGATTTTCAACTTGTTTATTTTAGCGAATTTTTTGTCAAAATTAATTTTTTTTTCTGATAGCCAGGTAGGAGGTTTGTAATAAATTTGTTGAGAACAAATTTTTATGCACCACCCTATTTTTTCTACAGGCTTCTGGAAAAAAGTTTATCCCCCCCCCCCCTCAGTATTATTCTGATGAAAATAGCGCCAAAAGATTTCTCAAATGAAATAAAGTTGAAGAAAAAAGATAGAAATTTTTAAGATTTTGTTCGCATTTTTTCTTCAACTTTTCTCAAAAATCGGCTCTTTATGGGGTATATTGATTTCATTTTAGGAATCTTTTGGCTCTATTTTCATCCTGATTGGAGCCAAAATATTATGAAAAAAAGTTTGCACCTCAATTTTTTAGAGGCGTGTAGAAAATATAGGGGAGTAAAAATTTTTTTCATCAACAAATTTATTCCAAACCCCCATACCTCTGACTATCAGAAAAAATAGTCTTGACAAAAAATTCGCTAAAATTAAAAAGTTGAAATCCTGGATAATCCAAAAAAATTTTCAGGTCATGTCGATGATTCTGTTAGCATTCAGAAGGAAGCCGTGCCAATTTTGGGCTCCACTCCAGACATCACCGATACCGGAATTGTTTTCTATAAAGGCACAGTGTTGAATGTTAACCATGTTTTGGAGCAGCAAAGAAAGATTGAAGTTGAACGTGAGACGGCTTTGTTGAAAGTTGAAGAATTAGACGGCCAACTTAGTACGTTACGGATATTTTGGAGCTACTGCACTATAAGGGGGGACACCCAGTTGAAATTTTTTTTGAAATGACCCCTCTAGGGGTAAAACATGCCGGGGGGATTCGAATTTGATATTTATAAAATCCTTCGGATTCAAGAAAAGCTGTATATCGACGCGAAAATTTGAGAAAATCATTTGCTAATTAGATTAAATCATTGGTTAACTATAATATTGCATTTCTCGAATTTTCGCGTCAATATAAAGCTTTTCTTGAATCTGAGGAATTTTATAAATGTCAAATTGGATTCCCCATGTTTTTACCCCAAAAGGGGTTATTTCCAGCCAAAAGATTTTCGAAAAATTTTTCACGTGAGTGGCCCCCAATTATGTAGTCGTTCCTGAATTTTAAATGTAATTTTAGAAACCACGAAAGAGGATCGTGATCGATTGGAAAAGAAGAGGAAGAATTTGACCGCCGATGTTGACTACTACAAAAAGAAATTATATGACACTGAAAAGTGTCTCAAGGTATGCTTTGATTCGAAAAAACGGATTTTTCGAAATCGATTTTTAACGTGTCAACAGATCTAAAAATTTCGTTTTTTTATCTGTTGCAAAAAGCCCGTTTCGAATCACACAATAGAGCCTTGAGTGTAAGGGGTGAAACAATAGTATGTTGTTTAAATATCCACTCAAAATTTGCATAACTTTTTGTCGCATATATATAATATTTATACGATTTTTAGCCCAAATTCGATTTTTTAAACCAAATTTCAATATTTGGTAAAAATTCGATTTTTGGCCAAAATATACATAGCATACACATATAGACTCATATCTATATTTTTATACCTTGCTGATTTAGAAAAGCGATGACGATACGGTGAAAATGAAGACGACGTTACAAGATTGCAAAAAGCTGGGTGAGAAAATTATGCTTATCGTGGATAAGGTAATGCCTACCAAAAAGAAGGAAGAAGTGAATAAAGAAACGGAAAAAAGCAAAACATCCACAGTGGCTGCCGATGAGTCGCAGGTAAATGAATTTGATGATGACAATTAATTGAACGGATAGAAAGAAAATCTTGCGATGATGGCTATAAACCATCTTTCGGCTGAAAATGCTTTGATGCAGCCAAATTTTGTGTTACTGAGCAAGATTTTATCATCTAAAATCTAGAGATGGGATTTTCTCAAAAAATCCCGTTTTTCCCAGGTTTTCCGATTTTTTACAGATTTTTTCGGAAAAATCCTTTTTTCCACCCCGGGAAAATCTATTTACAAGCACCAAAATGTAAAAATTTCTTCCCGTATGTGAATCTAGAAATCAAGATCTACAATTTTTGTGAAGATCATTTTTTTGCCAAGACGTCAAAAAACTGGAGAAAAATCACTTTTTTTCATGAATGAGATTACAAAAATTATATTATCATAATTGAAATTTCCCTGATTTTTAATAAATTTTGTTTATTGACACGATTGAGATCAAACACTATAAAATTCAATCGTTTTTATTTTTAGCGTGATTTTTCTCCAGTTTTTTGAAGTTTTGGTAAAAAGTGTTCTTCACAAAAATTGTAGATCTTGATTTCTAGAATCTCAGACAAGAAATTTTTACATTTGGTGTTTAGGCGACGTTCAAGCATGTCAAAAAAGTTGTCAAATGTCTAACTTTGCCTGATTTTCAATAAAATCGTGTTTATTGAAACGATTGGTCATGAAGCATAAAATTTTATTGATCGCGCATAAAATTTGTTGCAACATGACCAATCGTTTCAATAAATACGATCTTATTGAAAATCAGGCAAAGTTAGATATTTTGACATGCTTGAACGCAGCCTTATAGATTTTTCCGGGATTTAAGAGTTTTTTTCGGAAAAATGTGGATTAATCCGATTTTGTAAGAATCTCACAAATCTATCTCGACTAAAATCATATGATTATTTGTATCCTTATAATTTTAGACTGCTTCAACCAATGGAGTAGAGAACTCAGCCGCAGGCGCCGACGAAAACTCATCTAACAATCAAGAACTTCTTGTGGCTGATGAAGCAAATGAAAACGGTAATGTCTCTCACAAAGAAGCCATGGACACCTCAGACGTCAAAACTGAACAAGCGGACACGAAGGAACCAGAAGAAACTTCAACCGCCTAAATCAAATAATATAAAATTCTGTCATTTTAAGCCAAAGATTATTATTATTTGATTATTTTGACGTTTTCCCTAAAACTTGATAGTTGGATATTTGTTCGATATGTTATACGGTTTTAAATATTCATGTTCTTGATCTTATTTGAGATCGATAATTTGGTTAGTTGAGTAAAATATGAAAGCACTCTATCGATCTCAAGTTTTAAATATATTATTTTTGTTCAATAAATTATACTTTGTTAAAATGTGTTATATTAGTGTATTGATCTGGTCCACTTCAACCTATCCCAAATCGCCCCTACCGTTATGACAGTGGCAGCGTTGAGGGGAGGCTAGTAAGGCTATTAGTGAACGATAGTCGGGAGCAAGTTCCCCTGGTTGCCGCCACTTAACGTTGACTCGGCAAAAAATTTTTTTCTTCCGGAAATTAGCCATTTAGGGATAATTTTATGCGAAAAATCGATTGCGCGCACTCATGCAGCCTGAAAACTGCAGGAAAATGGTGAAAATTCGATTTCTCGAGTAATGGAAAATGTTATCGTTGGAACAAAAAACTTAGATTTTTCAAAAGAAAAATGAAAAAAATTGAATTTTTCAAGAAAAACTGAAAATTCGATTTTTTTTATTTTTTGAAAAATCGAAATTTTTTGTTCTTCTCAAGGGAAAAAGCATTTTAAAAAGCTAGTATAGGGTAAAAACTATCCGAATTTTCGTTTTTTAGGTCAAACAGGTCGATTTCCTATGCGGATTTTGAGATACAGAAATGCATGAACATCCCTAGTAATAACTAATACATTTTTGAAAAAAATGTTCGGGTCGAAAAAACATGAAAAAATCGCCAAAATTCCGATTTTTTTATACACTCTGTAAACATGGAATAAAAATAAAATTTCTTTTGTGTCAATATTTTTTAGTCTAAATAATAGCTCAAGACAATAACAAAGCAAAATGTCATATAATTTGTCCCCTCATATCCCATGGCTTGAATAATGATCCTTGATCGATTACATTAAGCACGTCGAAACGGCACTTGATTGATGTTCCGTTCATGCGAGCATTAATATGACGCCGTTTCCAGATTTATTTTGCGGTAGATTGAGCTTTAGACACGAGAATTCGTTCGGGGTTTCAATTTTTCCGAGTGTAAGTGCTACCTTGTCGACTAATAACTTGTTTAAATTTGTTCGACAAAAAAATTTTTTTGAATTGTATCGTTTTTCATGGATATTTGATGCTCCTCCTTTTGGGTCACAAACCAGGCTTAGTAGTTGTCCATGGAGAAGAACTAGTGAAGGAACTCCGCCCATAATTTTCCTCTTTCAACCGCAAGGTCATGTTCGTGTTTCTTAATATAGCCTTTGAGGGCTAGGAATATTGTTTTTGAAAGATTTTCATTTTGCGGGTTCCTTCCTAGTTCTTGTCTAAGCCTCAGCCTAAACCTATGCCTTAGACTAAGCCTATGCCTAATCGGGTGAGAGACTTTTGCGCACCGGACATTTGCGCACCAGACTTTTGCGCACCGGACATTTGCGCCCCGAACTTTATAAAATTTCTGCCTACAAACAAGTTCACACTGTTGTAAAAAAACCGGTGTAAAAGTTAGCTCATGCTTTATTGTGCAAATGCGTAAATGTGGCACTAGGAGTTTCCTTACGCTTACGGAAATGTCCTTACGGAATTTGCTTACGGAAATGCCCTTACGGAGTTTCC
>JAQGCO010000226.1:0-12340 GCA_034700925.1 Acrobeloides cf. buchneri Gr-Nem-00862
TTCGGGAATGCGCGCAATCGATTTTTCGCATAAAATTAGGGGTAGTAGGGTCATTTTTTGCAAAAATTCAAAAAAAAATTTTTCTCAAAAAAATGCCCCAAAAATTGGCAAAATTCTCCTTTTTTTTGGGCACCCTGTAGTGATTTTGTTTTAATTTTTGTGGAAAAAATATACAAATTTGATTTGCAGGTGTGTGTCCACTTCCCCCTCACTGCTTAACAAAAGTGCTGTTCGCGGGTTGCCGACTTCTGTCGGTCCGCGAACTGTGAATCTTTTTTGTTGCCGTTTTTTCTTCGGCCCTCGGAGCCCCATCAGGAGGGGGGTAAGCGTCCGGGTACCCAATGGCGGCCGCGCGCGAACCTCCCTCCCGGCTGTGCAGGGCCGAAGAAAAAGCAACAAAAATGACGAGCGAATGTGGAAAGAGACTATACAGAACAGCATACTTTTTGTAAAAGCCGGAGGAAGTGGATACGTGAACTAAAAATGAAAAAAATTGTAAATTTTGTCATAGCAGCCCTTATATCAAGCTAAAATTCGACCATCCAAAAACGATTGACCACATTTTTTTAGTAGTAGTGATGTTGAATTTAGAGAGGTCGACAGATGACCTTGTTGGTGTTCATCTTTGTATATTTCATTATGGCACTTCTTGTGTATGCCAGTTTAATGGCAATTATGACCTACATTTTTAAGTTTCCAATAAGTCTTATTGAATACTTCGTATGGTTTGTAGTTATAATTATGTGTACCTTCTGCGTTGGATTTATTGATCAATATTATTAGAGAAAAACGGAAAATGATAAGAACTCATAAGATCCCTTAAATTGATAATGATTTTTAACATATATCATGTTAATGTAAAATTGTTGTTGGATAATTCAGCTAATATACTCGTTGTTTGACTTTACTTCTTTTTACTTGAAATCTTCTTCAATTTTTTAACAATTTCATTAACTGTAAAGCACTAATTTCTTTATTTTTAGGATAATATATGGTCTGCGACTAAGAATCTCGCATGCATATTCTTATTTGTCTTCACTCTTGCTATAGATTATCATTCTGTCGATTTATCTAAATATGCAAATTCTATTGTTCTTTCATTTATCGGTACTTTTATTATTGTTGCCATTGTTGTGCATTTTATGAATAAATAAAGTCGGCGGCACTTGTCTATTAAGATATTTTTTTGTTGCAAAAATTGGTATCGAGATCGCGAGGACATTCGCAGGATGTCTACACCCATAAACGTTAATTGTTATTTCTATTGCTGTAAATTTGCATGGCGATGAGAAATAGCCGAGCGCATGTCGCCTTTTTGCACCCAGTCGAGATTTTCTTCATTCTCGTGATCGGCAGCATTTTTGTTCTGTTAGTCGTCAGATAAAGCATTCTAAGTTCGATCGCTGAAGTTAGTGCTCCTTCGTCCACTAAACTTCAACCTAACGCAGGCGAGTTCCTTTATTGTTGCTAATAGAGATTTGGTTTATCAATATTGTTTTGAATTTTGATGAAAATGTTGACCGAATGTCTCTTAAAATAGCAAACAAGCTGTAAACTTGAAACATCCAATCAGGGTCCGAAAAAGGGGCCGAGGAAAAAAGTTATGATAGAAATACTAAAATGGTCCGGATGCCGATTTTTGTCAAACATGACCCTCGATTTCTTCACAAGTGTAAAGGCACGGGACCTAATTTTTATGTTTTTGTTAATCATTCACTAGGTACATAAAAATAACCTAGACTTTAAGTTTCTAGCAACACTTTTTGGCGTACCACCCCCTCAGTAGCTATCTGCGATATTTCGAGATATTGCCTCTTAAAGTTTTTTCACGAGGAAAAATTATAAAAAAGTCAGTGCACTTTGACCCACCCTGGAAAATATTTTCGACTGTTATCGTTGGATTGCGTTGTTTAGTGCAGACCCTTACGTCGTAAGTTGCTTGATTTTCAATGAAATTTCAAAAATTTTATGCTTCGACCAATAATTTGTTTTAGGCTGTTCTACCAATCGTTTCAATAAACACGACTTTATTGAAATTCAGGCAACACCATCTGTCGTAAATGCATTGCAGTTGTAAATTTACAACAGCTGGCGTTGATTTACGACAGATAGCACGGACCCTCCAATACAATCGTCAAAAATATTTCCGACAGTTAGTTAGCGCGGATCCTAATGCCAAAAAAACGGTTCGAATTAATATTTGATCCATAGTTTTCAATAAGCAACTTTCATTGAAATTCAGACAACATTTTCTTCAATGTATTTCATATTGATTTTTTTGTTTGAAAATTGGTAAATTTCAAAAGGATTTAGAGCCGCAAAATTTTATTAATTTCAATAAAATACAAAACCGTATAAAACAAAAATGACAAAGATAGAAAATTCTAAAACATCAAAACTCAAATATAGAAGAAAGAATTATAAAATTAACAATGTCAAATATAGCAAAGTATATAGTCTTTTTTTCAAACACGATATTTTTATCCTTCCAAATTCAACTTGCTTTCAGCGGATGGTGATTTGTGCAGCGACTAAAAAACATATGTTATAAGCAGTAAAATTTAGCATATGAGCCCTAGAATTCAGCGATTTTTTTGCCGAACCTTCCTTCCACAGATTTAAAGACGACCAACCCAAAGAAATACAATGCCTAGTGAATATATAACGTCTATTCTAGGCCTATACACACCAAAAATTTGATGTTAAGTCGATTCAAACAACAAAAAGGAACACCAAATTTGTGTTAGTTTGATGAATTAACACCAAAATTGGTGCAAAATTAACACCATTTTTTGTTGGACTCATTTGCATCCAACGAAAAATGGTGTTAATTTTGCACCAATTTTGGTGTTCATTCTTCAAATTAACCAATTCGATGTTTCTTTTTGTTGTTTGAACCGACTTAACACTAAATGTTTTGTGTGTAGTGAATATATAACCGTCTATCCGAGAGAATATATGAATTAGAAATAGTGATGTGAACACATCCAAGTAAACAAATTTACCCGCAGAAAACCCTTTTTATCTAGAAGCCCTTTTGATCTATCCAAAAAGGCCCATTTTATCTAGCCTTAGCGACGTAATTTTTGGTCCATATTTGGGGGAAGTTTTGAAAAATTCAGGTTTGGAGAGGGGAATAGATAGCGAGTAATCTCCTGGTTCTTCCCCCATAATTAGGGCACTGTCTAAGTATAGAAAGTGAAAATCAATTAACTAACCTCCTGATTATTGACTGAACTCGACTTGGCTAAATTTGGGCTGGAACCAAACACTGGATTCATAAAGCTGGTCTTGGAAAGATCGTCCATCGCTTGAGGCCTTGCAGGAGTTGCCGAAAAACCGCTGTCCGTATTATCTCCCCTAGAAAGAGGGCCATTTTCATTTCGAACTCTTCGGCCAAATGGATTGTTCATTCGTCGCATACGAGGCAACATTGAAGTGAAATGTTGGAGACGATCTCTAAAAAGTACTAGCGTAGACTAGGGCTGTTCTAGGATCCTTGTGATTTGTTGAAAAAATCGCGAAAAAAGCACCTTGAGGACCAAGGTATGTATATGCGCCCCCTTCCGAAAACTCTGGCTACTGCGCTGATTATAACGAATGAAAATTTTTGGGGTTCATTAAAATAACGATAAATGAAAAATTTTGCTAACTTTACAGCCCTAGCGTACAGGATGAGCAAAAAACCAGTACTTTTGCGTTTTTTGGCTAAAAATTTTTGAAAAATTTTCACCAAAAAACCGCAAAAAGTACGGTTTTTTTACTCACCCTGTACATGACAATAAATAAAACTGACTTAAATTCTGGGCTTTTTGAAAACAAGTAGATGAAGACAGCTGACAAGATGATCAAGCAGAAGATTAGCCAAAAAAGTATCTTCCAACCAGACGATGAATCAGAGCTGGCTGTTAACGCGTGTTCATTTGGAACTTCGCAATATAAACCAGTGAACGCAATTGGACATCTGAAAATTTTTTTTTGTTTATTTGGTTTATAAGACAAAAAAAGATATGCTTACTTGCACGACGGACTAAATACGTACGAATCGTTGTAAGACGCAAGGCAAGAACCGCCATTTTGACAAATCGAATCCGTGACACAACGTGAAATCATATTAGAGGCACTTATCTTAACACGCTGAAAAAACACCTTTAAAGTTTCAAAAACATGGAATGTGGGCTTAAAAATTTCGAAGCTGCTGGAAATCGAACATGCGAAAAGCGATCTCCTACGAATCCAGTGTCTTAACCAACTCGGTCATGATTGAATGCTCAAATAACTTACTGAACTAAGACTTTCAAGCGGCTCACATTTGTTGGTTTTTTCGTTCATTTTATACTGATCCGGACATATGCATTTTGCCGTTTGCTTCTCCGTCAACACACAAATATGTGAGCAATGCATAGTTTGACATGGATTATGAAGCTTGCTCTAAAAAATGAATTGTATAAACAGGTAAATCTTAGTCAAGCTGCGTTCAAGCATGTCAAAAAAAGTCTAACTTATCTTGATTTTCAATAAAATCATGTTTATTGAAATGATTGGTCATGAAGCATAAAATCAGGCGATAAATTTTGTGCTTGATGACCAAGCGTTTCAATAAACACGAGAAATCGATTGCGCACACTCCCAAAGCGTAAAAACGACACCTTGATCAAGTTTTAGTGAAAAATTGCCTATTTTTTCGCCTGAAGAGCGACGAAAAAAGGCGAAAAAATAGGCAATTTTTCTGAACCTGGGTCTTAAAATCGAAGCCTGTGATGCTATCCACTAGGCTATGATTCAGCGCTTTTTTGGAATTTCTCTGTGAAACATTTTTTTAGATTCGATTCAATTAAAAGTAATGCGATTTGGCAAGCTTTTATACAGTTGGAAATTTTCGCACAAAAGCGAACACGATGATAAACAAGGAGAAGAATGCACTAGTTCCACAACTGGCATTCATGATCAGAAAAAAACTCATCAACTTACATAATACACTGTATTATTAATCGCAAGTGCACCGTCTTGTTCATCAAGGATCTTAATGACTTCATGCACCGGTTCGCCGAACTTGGCCATTTTCAATTTCGAATCGCTAAAAAAACGTTGTCAGGGGGTTCCAAGTCTGCTGATTTTTGTATAAAAGTGCTGATTTTGAGATGTCAAATCTGATTTTTGAAGTCAGATTTGTTTTTTGAAAACAAATGTTCTTGGTATCCCTGGCGTTGACTATTGCCCCAAAAAATTTTAAAAGCTTACCGCCCAATAAAGTAAAATTGGCCATTAAAAACTATCATGGATTTCGCATGGATCGGATTTTTCACTGCCTCGGTCTTCAACGTATGTAGATCATAACGAATCATCGCGCTGTCTTCACCCACAAAAAGATAATCACGAACATAATCCATGGCAATGCTGTTGATTTTTGGCCGATAGATTTGGCTGCTCAGAACGCGGTCCTAAAGCAAAATACAATAAGTAATGTTTATTTTTCACAACAAAAATTTTGAGGATCATGTTATTTTTGCGTACGAAAACGCTTCACTGACCATATTTTGGGACGTGTGTGTAAAAATTTACATATGATTCTTGTACATTTATGGCCCTAGAGGAGTATAAGAAAAGTCTAAAGTACCACACAAACACACTTACATTTGATCCATCCATGCCCATAAGATGCACAACGCCTTCCGGATGTTCAGCATTGTAGCTGAGCCAAATAATCATTCCACGTTGTGAATGAACAATTAGGCCACCATAGCGTTGAGTGTAAAAGTTTCCGCTCGTATATTCACCATCAATAAGTTGCTTGCAATAAAGGCCATCAGCAGTACAAACGCCGATACCCGGGTATGGTCCTTAATGAGAAAAAATGGATAATTGGTACTAGAATGGTTTAGGGGACCTGCTTGAAAAACAATTTTTGTAGAAAAAAATTTTACAACCATTTTTGGTGAAAAAATAGGAAACTTTGGTCATTTTTGGTGAAAAATCGTTGATGGGGGACATTAGGATTTTTAGAATTTTCAAAAATTTCGGGCAAAAACATAAGAGAGATCCTTATAATTTTTTGGTCATTTTGTGCGAAGAATCGATTACGCGCATTCTTAAACCTTGAAAATACTTATTTGACCCTGATTCAGAGAAGGGATCGGTGTTTTAAAGCGAAAATCTGAAAGTGCAATTTTTTATTTTTTCCTGACTCATAGTCAGGAAGAGTTTTCACGGTTCGGAAGTGCGCGTTTTTTCCCCCGCATAAAATTACCCCTAGAGGGTCACTTGTTAAAAATTTTTCTACCTGACCCTGTTTTGACCCCCCCCCCCCCCAGTAAGAATTCTAGCCACATACCTTCAACTGTATAATAAATGTTGCCAGTGACCCAATCAACCGCAATATCCTTCAAATCGAGAGCGGCGAGTATTGATTGAGGAAGATTTCCATCGTTCTTCGCTTCAAAGACGTGAGAAAGGAAATGCTCTTTTTTCGCGGTGAAATAAAGCGAGTCAGAATTCGGATTCAATGAAATGGAAGAAATACGTTTCGTCGGCGCTGATGCAACTTCTTCGTAGTAAGAACCGCTACTGGCGTTGAAAATCGAATTGCGACGAATGGAAAATCCGTTCACAGTGAAGAAAAGTTCACCATTTTTATGCTCATCGTTCACTTCGCAGTATGTTGAACCGACTTGTTGATATCCTTCAGCACAATAGCAAGAAGTTGAGCTTCCTTTTGGCTTGCAAAGTTGGATGCATTGATTTCCACCAGCTTCCAAACATGGATTTGAAATTTCACATGTTTTAAAGTCCGCCGTTAAGAATGCGCCTTCGGGACAATAACATTCCGGACCTTTTGGACTATCTTGGCATTTGTATGAGCATTCATTGGTTGAGCAAGCGCCGCACAGACCGCCTTCATCTTCGCCAGATGTGCAATCCTTATGTCCATCACAAAGCATGCTCTTTTGGATGCAACGATTGTCGGAACATTTGAATTCGTTTTTCTGACATCCATGGAAATGATCACCGAAGAAAGCATCCATTGAAGGTAGATCATGATAATCGCAGCCTTCTTCGTCACTTCCATCCTCACATTCCTTATAGCCGTCACATCGATTCAAGTAGCAGCCGGAATTGTCGTTGCAGCGTTCGCCACCATTTTGGCAGTTTTCATTGCAGTCCGCTTCATCTTCCATGTATTCGCAATCCGCCAGCCCATTGCAAATTTTCGATCGGTCGATGCATTTGTCCGACTTCTCGCATCTGAATTCCCAAATGGTGCACATTGTCTTTTTTATTATGTGGTGCGATGGCAGAGTTGAATTTGGTGTTGGCAATGAGGAATCCGGTGTTGGAAGTTCTTTCTCCACACATGTAGCTTCGTCCGAATCATCTGAGCAATCCGATCGACCATCGCATTTGAAACGAGCAGAGACGCATTCGCCACTCTTGCACATGAAATCACCGTCCGAGCATGAATGCAAATAGTTGCAATTAGCTTCGTCCTAAAATTGTCGATACAAAATGACAAGAATTTTTTTATTATACAACATGATTTTTTTCACCAAAATTGTCGTTTTTTCATCAAAATTTTGTCTAATTTTTCCAATACGACAGTTTTTTAGGCACGACATGATTTTCCCACAAAATTGTTCATTCTTCATTCAAATTTTTTCAATATATGATTTTTTTTTTCACCAAAATTGTCGATTTTTCATAAAAATTGGCCAAAATTTTCTAATACGACATGATTTTTTTCATAAAAATGTGCAAATTTTGCTATTTTTTTATCAAAAATGTCTAAAAATTTCTATGATATTTTTCAACAAAAGTCTTAATTTTTTAACAAATCCTCAAAAATTGAAGCTTTTTGGTAAAAAAATAATGAAATTTAAAGAAAAATGAAAAATTTTGGTGGAAAAAAGGAAATTTTAGACATTTTTGTAGAAAATTATAATGGAGGACCATTAGGATTCTTAAAAAAATTTAAAAATTTAGAGCAAAAACATAAGGATAGAGCCAACAGAGAAATTTTTTCATTTTTCGGATTTCAGAGGCTCCATCCTAGCGTCGCCTATAGTCCCCATTCTATGCGTGGGGGGGAAGGTTGCCAACCCCTGCCCACCTATGTACTACATAAAAATTCAAAAATCTTAAAGAATATCCTTATTTTTTCTCTCTCACTTTGCAAAAATTTTTCCTGTATTCGCTATTATTGGGGATCGCGATTGTAGCGGATAAACTGTCACTTACTTTACCATGTGAACAATCCTTGACATTGTCGCAGACCCATTCTAATGGAATACAACCACCATCGCTTTCGCCACAAAAGTATTCTACATCGGAGCACTTAAAAATTTGAGTCGGCAGTGCATAAGCCTGATAAATGATAGCCAAAATAATAAAGATTCGCATATTGAATATTGAACAAAATTGCTTTTCAGATAATTAAAAGATTCAAAGTATATCTAAATAGGAAAAATGTGAAAGAATTTTCAAGAAAAATGTCTAAAAGATAAATAACGTAAAAATTCACGCATACAAACAGCTTTTGATGCTAAAAAGGCACAAGGACGTCCTGACAAGTTCCCAATAAAAAAATCTGCAACTTCGTGATGAAGATTGTTGTAAGTAAATCCGTTAAAACTAAACAATTTTTCTATGCCAGGACTTTTTGCATCCCATGTCAGGACTTCGTACAAGGGGGAGGCAAAAGTTCTCGGCTAAGGGGTAGTATATCCGGATGCTAGCCGTTTGGAAATGCGAATTTTCGAACGCTAGCCGTCTGGAAATCGTTCGGAAATTGTGAAAATGCACTATTTCCGGACGCTAGCGCATTTCCGAACGGCTAGTGTCCGGAAATGCGATTTTCGAACTGGTAGCGCACACCCTATTGAAAAATTCTTTAGAAAATCAGGGTCTCCATTAATTCGTCTCGACGACTTCGAGACAAGCACTAATTGCATAGATGGCGTCGAGATGGTTTTATTCTTTAAGATCAACCAATTTTCGAATGTGATCTTCAGCAAATTTATAGTCCACAATAAGATGCATAAAAATGTAAAAGACAACATTTGAAAATTTCGTTTATCCTGAAAAGATATTCGCAATTTAAACAAGCGTCGAGACGAGCCCTAATTGCAATTAGTGCTCCCCAAATTGCTATTAGTGCGGAATTAGAGATTCCAAAATTTCGAGACGCAATAGTGGAGGCTCTCACGAAAATCGAGCTGTCCGATCGAATGGATACAAAGAACGATTTTATTGAGAGTGCTCATGCCCCGTTGGCACGCGCCAAAAACACTGTAAGCAAAAAGTAAGCCGTTGGCGCGCCAATGCAACAAACATTGTAAGCCGTTGACGCGCGCCAACGGGGTATGAGCACTCTGAAGAAACGTACGTTTTTGAGAAATCAACTAGACGTCAAGGCTGAAGCCATCGGTTCGACCTTGGCGTCCGCTGATTCCTTCTCAAAATACATACAATCTTATTCAGTAAAATCGACGTGTATGTCCATTTTGTGGGGCAGCTCTAGAAATAAAAACAATTCGTACGGCAAACGCAACGAAAAATGGCATAGGCTCTAATGGAACGATCGAATAAAACTATAAGAATGAAACGACACCAAATTCAGGGTTTTCGTGTCAATATTCAGACAAATTCAAACCCGTTTGTGGACGATTTACAAACACCGTCTGGAAATGAAATCGTTTTGTTTGTATTCGTTTCGTTTCAAACCTTTCGTTTTGTTTCATTCGAGTCTATGTCAGAAAAATTGTTCATTCATTCAACAAAATTTTGAATTTTATAATCACCAATAAATCGTTTCAATAATCAATTCAATCAAGTAATGTTTGCCTAGTAAGGCCGCTCGTCAGTTGATGTAAACAGCAGTTTACAGCGTTAGCTGTCGCATTACTTTATAGCTCGACGAGAGGAACAAAACGACACCAAAATGATCCAATTTGATCATTGTTTTGGGTTATTGAAACGAAAACCTTGATTCAGTGGCACTATAGTGCAATGGCACGACTGCTAGCGGTCATCTTACCCTTTTCATTGGTTCATGAATTATGCGAATTTCGTGCTCACTATATAAGCACAACGAAAAGTTGACAACTTTCAGTCGTCAAATCAAAGAAACGCTTCAACTAAGAGTTTATTGCAAGAATTTCAACGAACTTGATCAAGCGAATCACGATGGACAACAATGCCTATGTACCACCGACTCTTTCCAGCGCGAACAAATCTGGCGCCGCGAATCAGGATGAGATTGGTAGGTCCTCTTCGATCTTTTCAACACTTTCTAATCTCCATTTTAGAAATCGACGTCGATGAAGGCTTCTACGATACTCCTCAGCAACCGCCGCAGCAGCCTCATGCGCAGAAGACCACCCCAGCATCTAAGATAAGAAGGCCGACCATTTACAATATAAAAAAGTCGACCATTCTCAAGAAGACGCAAGCTGGCCACACGAAGAATCCGAGCAAGCAAGTGAAGGAATCTATTAAGAAGCTGCATACGGTCAAGGATGCGTCTCATTCGAAGAAGTAACTGCTTCCAACCGACTTGAATCTATATAGGGCAATCTT
Organism: Acrobeloides cf. buchneri Gr-Nem-00862; assembly: GCA_034700925.1. NCBI lineage: Eukaryota > Metazoa > Nematoda > Chromadorea > Rhabditida > Cephalobidae > Acrobeloides > Acrobeloides cf. buchneri Gr-Nem-00862. The sequence continues at coordinate 10,573 of JAQGCO010000226.1, forward strand.
TTAAATGTATCTTATAATAGCCCAGTTTTATATTGTATTTAATTATTCGAAATAAAATTGTGATCTGGTGTCAGAGAAATTACAAGATGCGGAAAAATTATTGGTGATTTTGTAAACTTAATAGGGCTCCAGAAATCCGTTTTCGACAAAAAAAATTTTCAATATTAGAGAAGAGTGTGTGCTGAACACGATCCAATCCGTTTTTTGAGAGTAGTAATTTATGTTATTGTATGAATATCCAGACTTTAAAAAAAATTAGGTCGTCATAGATGCAACCTAATTTTAAAATGTTGATATTCGGCTATACAAGCCGATTTTTAACGAAAATTTTTGCCATTCCTAGGGTTTTTCTAGGCGCTGAACAAGAATCCGCTGTTATTTTATATCACATCTTCATTAACTATTGAATGAAGAATTCTCATAATCTATACAAAGATGAAAATTTGATTGTACAATACAGAGTAAAGAAGCATAATACTTGGTTTTTATCTTATACATAGAGACAAGATATAAAAATTCCAGCAAAGTATAAGTTATGAACATATTGTTAACATTTGTATAAAATAATTTTTATAACAAAGTTTTATTAAAATTAAAATCAACAAAAAAAACACACAATAGTTTAATTAAATTTTCCTATAATATCGGACTCGCGGAAGAGTTCATATTCTTTCTTGTCGATGATCACTTTCAATCCACCATATTCAGATAACAACACGAGGTCTCCGGTTTTCACTTGAGTTGAGATAACACTCCCATTTTCACTTCGTCCTGGACCAACTGCAACCACCTTTGCTTGCATAGCCTTCTGAGCTACATTGGTGCTTCTAACCAAAAAATTTTAACCAATAAAATCCAATTTTTGCAAATATAAAATCTCAAAAGTGCCATTTTTTAGACACCTTGTAAATAATTACTTAATATTTATGGATGGCAAAATAAAAGGAGCCCAAGACCATGGAGTAACAATTTGATTGTTTGGACATGACACTTTGTGTTTTGCTTTCTCAGAATAGGATAATCTTATTCCGCAAGCTTAAATTAGGAAAGATTTTAAATAAATAAAAAATGGCAGTTTTATTCATTTTTTGCTAAAAAGGTGAATTTCTGCTAGAATTTTCAAGTGAAAATTTACAACACAAAATTGCCCCCTTTCTCAAAAATGGTTATAACAGCCCTTAGTTTAAACATACTTTGATTTTCATTTTGATTGCCCAAAAGCAATTCTAGTTCATCTGGTGAAAAATCTTCCACATTTTGATCAACATGATAACAATCGTTAGATCTGATTCGAACACTTCATCCTTAAAGATAAAAAATTAGATTGTAAATTTTTTAATTCATCGCCCTTTATAAGACGCAAAATCTATTTATGAGTTAAACATTTTTTAATACAAACAACTATTTAACTAACCTTTTCGAACTCAACATCAGAATCAGATGTTCGTGGCTTTTTTTAGAGTTCAATTTTTCTGTAGAAACACGTTTCTTGATCCTGTGTAAGATGTGGAAGGACCCTGCTATAATTTTTGGAATAAAAATTTTAAAAAATACATTGCAAACTAGCGCCTCTTTTCAAAGGCGATATCTAATAACTTAAAGAAAATTTTTATCATTTTTTAAATATAATACAGGGTGTCCGATTAAAGTGAAACACTTATTTGTGCAACAAAATTTATTTAAAACACAACAAAAACAAAGAGAATTATTCGAAATATCCACCATTTGCTGCAATACATGCCGCCAGGCGCTTCGGAAAATCATCGAC
>JAQGCO010000227.1:0-12333 GCA_034700925.1 Acrobeloides cf. buchneri Gr-Nem-00862
AAAAACTGCCGGAAATTTGGGAAAAAATTATAGATTATAATGGAGAGTACTTTGTTGAATAAGTTTTGTTGTTTTTTGATGTTTTGAAGTCGAATAAAAATTTGTTATTTCCGAAGCAATAAAATTCCAGAAACTTATTTCTGCATCTAATATTTCTGGACCCCCTGACCAGCTATGCCAGAGACAGCATCTTAAGTCCAAACATATTGTCAAAAATGCTTATAAATTTTTTATTTGTTTGCCCATTGTTCTTTTTCAATAACAAATGCTCAAAAATAAATAAGAAATTTTTATTCTAGTTTGATTGTTTATGAATAGAAACTGTTAAATCGTTTTCCTCCATTGTTAAAAATACAGAACCAAAAAATACTATATTATTTTTAAGCTTGTGTTCGTTTTGACTTTTAGTAAAGGCTAATTTCATTGTAAAAAGTTCAGCGTTAAGAAACAGACCGTTTTGTTCTTATATGAGTGTTGAAACATCTGAAATTTATGAAACAAGTGAAATAATTTGTTTACTATACCAAAAAGTTGCATTTTTAAATTAGGCTTTTTGATAAATTTATAAAACTGGGTTGAATTTTTTCAATCGTTTCGAATCATTCTATATCAAATATTTTTCTAAAAAATCCTGACTTAAATTAATGAACATTTCTTGGCAACTCAGTGTCGCAGCCTGGCTGAGTAATCGGTTGGTGCGGTCCTCTCAAAATTAGCCAAAATAGGAGGTCAAATTTGAAAATTTTTGTTGCGGTGGCCAGGGAAAATGGGAACGCAGTCAATAGTGATAACGCCACTAGAGCGCTTGTCTAATACTTCGTTTTTTACTCACGGGTTGAGCGACCGCACCATATAATATCCTCCACCACGATGGACTCTGGAAAACGCGAAGTCAGAGTCATAACAGTTTTTGAATTTTATTATAATATAAGTAGGCACCCTTATGTTTTTATGGACTTTTGTCCAGAATGGGAGGGGCGATAGCCCTCCCCGCCTTTCCCTTTGATACGCCATTGGTAGCGCTTTTAAATTATTTCTTGCTCATGTTATTAAAAACATTGATATCTTTTCTAGTTTGAATTTTAATATTTAAGCCAATTGTTTTTATGTTGGGTAAAAGTTTTCTATTTATTATACTAATTCTTTTTTCAATAATAATTATTTTGATTATTGCTTTAATATTCCCATGTTATATAAAAGAAAGTAATATTTCTATGGTAGAAGCCTTTTTTAAGATTATTAACAAAAATGGAACAAGTGTTGATCAAAATACTTCATACACGAGTATAGCTGATAGCAACTATTTTTTAAATCGATGTACTGAAATATTTAAAACTAAAGGAAATGTTCTCCTAAAGTAAAAAAGTTTTTATAACAAATGAACTATAATGAATGGACCAGGGGTGTGCATCTGGAGAATTAATACGATGCGCAAATCGATTTTTCTCATAGAACAAGTTTTTGGCAAATTTTATGAGGCGAAAAAAAAAATTATATAGGGTATTTTAGACAGTTAGAAAATTCAAAAAATCAACGTGAAATCCGGTTTTTGAGCTTCAGACCAGGTTTTATAATTTTCTGAGAGGTGGAATTTTCTCGGGATGGCTATTATAAATTTTCCAATGCGTAAATCTAAAAAAATGAATTCAATTTGAAGCCCACTTGAACTGTTTAAGGCAACTTCTGAAAGCTCAAGAAAGTGTCTCTTATAACTTGCGATAAAGTTTGTACACTCAAATATTGCGGGCACTGTGTACAGCCTCTCCCAAATCCTACTCAATTTGGGTAGGTCGCATGTCGCGAACTAGGAAAAATGGGCTCGTGCGCTAGAAAAGAAGGTCTCGCACAAGAGGCCTTGGTCCCCAATGCAATTTTGTAGAAATTTATGAAAACTTTGAAAAAAACCTTCTGTGACCAAGTTGAATTATTCTAGCGCGCTACGAGGGGGAGGTAGTTTGTACACATGTGATTTGGGGCTAGGGATAGTACAACGCCCCCTAAAAGGGGGCAAAAGCCTCCTTTTTGACACCTCTGCCACTTGCCCCTTTTTAGAATAAGACCCCTTTTTTTAAAATATAATCTGCTTTTTGATCGTTTTTTAATGTAAATGGGTTATAAATTTTTTTTAAAAAGTTAATTTTTTAAAATTTTCAATAAAAATATGATATTTTTTACCAAAAATTGCAATTTTATTCATTTTTTGATTAAAATTTTTTAAAGTTAATTGTTGTTTAAGAATTTAGTTCAAAAATTACAGCAAAAAATTTGCCCCTTTTTTGAAAAATATTGTCCCTTTTTTGGAGATTTATTATAATAATATATTAAAAGCGGCTTTTCCATGTAGACGGGTCCTTTAATTTAATTATATATTTTTAGCTTAAATTCAAGCAAATATTCATTTAATTTATTGCCATCAGAACTGATCAAAAATCATATGGACTCTATTTTATATTATACTCCGAATGACTGGGAAATTATTTTACTTAACAAAGCAAAATTAAATTTAGCACTAGATAAATATCTTATAACAGCAATTGCTAATAATGGACATTCTGAATTTGTACTTAATTTAATAGCAAACTTTAATTACTTGGGTTATAATCATTTTTTAATTATATGCCTCGATATTTTATTGTATGAAAAACTGATTTCTTATAATTTAACTTCCCATGTTGTATTAGGTAATAAGCTTTAAAAAGGGTATATGAAAAAAGTTCGGCTAAAGTATTGAATGGTAAAATACAAAATATTCTTCATTGTATACATGTTTTAATTTAGTGCCATCAATTTGGCTACCCTATGTTAACACTATTAATGAATCTCGATATGAATCCAAAGAATATAATCTCATAACACATTCAAAAACATATATTGTCAAGCAGCTTATCCTTAACAATTTTACAGTGTTTCTAACTGATGTCGATGTTGCTTGGTTATCTCCTAACATAGTGCATTACATCAATTACACAGCACCAACGAGAGATTTTATATATGCAGTCGATGGTCCAAGTGACGTTAACATGGGCTTTTATGTAGCTAGGCCTACACATGGGACGAAGAAAATTTTTAATGTCATAACCGAACTACAAAAAACAGAAGCGATCAAGGGAAATGATCAAGATATTGCCAATCGAATTTTCCAGCGCAATACGGATTTACTTTGGAAATATGGATATTCTTTAGATAAATTGTTGTTTACTGATGGAGAAGTTTATTTCAAGCATAAAATGAATAAAAAGTTAGGAATTCAGCCAATGACATTTCATGCTAATTATTTGATCGGGTTTGATTCTAAGAAAAATGTTTTAGTTGAAGAAGGGATGTGGTTTTTGTAATAAAGTTTTTTATAAATCAGTTTTTATTGTAAAGGGAGTTGTAAACGTGTACGTGTATGCGTATTACACGTGTACGAATAGCAAATTTTTAACGTTTAATGTGAGTACACGTACACAATCTATCGTGTACGTGTACTACACGTACACGCCTCATCAAAATGTACGCGTAGTACATTTTTGAAACTTACTCGTTGAAACTAATATTACACATTCAGGTTTGATAAATTAAACATGTACACGATTGGTAGGGCGCGAGTTTGGAGGCTCTCAGCTGCAGTTTATAAATATTATAGCTTGTATTGGAGGAAGTTGTTCAAACCCTACATATCCCGTTTTGCCCACCAAATGGGATGTGTTGTGAAGCATTAAATCCACCTCCCTCTACTACAACTACAACATCAACTACTACACAACCTTTAATAATATTTACTACCACAACTACACCGAGCGCAACACGCTTGCGCATGAAACATTGTGCACCCACATTTGCGTATTTAACAGTTTGCGCATGTACAGTTGCACATGTAAATTTGCACATGTAAATTTGCGCATGTACATTTGCGCACACACGTTTTCGCACACACTTAAAAAATTGCGCAAAAGTGAATGCACAAATGTTACATGCGCAAAAGTGCATGCGCAAATGCACATGCGCAATGTTCCATGCGCAAGTGTTGCCAACCCGTGGAACACTAGCTCCTTGCATTGATATCATTAGCAATTGCGTCCCAAATGCATATTTATGCAATGATAAAACTTACTATAAGTAAAATTAAGGCGTCAATTTTTAATTTTTATTCGCTCGATTTTTTAGCTTAATGACACAACAATGCGCAAAAACATGTAATCGTTGCATCCTCGCATAAAATTACCCCCCCCCCCCCCCTCGAAAACTTTGCACCAAAAGATCAAAGCTCATGGAAATCTTGATATCATACATTTACAAGGAGGCCGGATAGGCTCATACAATGCGTCATGATTTTCCAAAAAATGTTTGCGTCATTGTTCCCCAACAACTTTTTGCATCATGGTTTCCCCAAAAAATTAGAAAATGACGATGATTGCCAAAAACGATGAGTTTTGTTGAAAATAGAAAATATAGGTCAGTTTTTAAAGGACCGGTCTACTTTATAAAATTCAAAATTCTTGAACATTTGAAACAAAAGAAATACAATATTTTTGTATCTCGCCGAGACGAATAAAATGACACAGAAATTATTGAATTTGAACAATGTTTTGGGTTATTGAAACGAAAACCCTGATTTTGTGCTTTTGTTTCAATAACCCATAACATTGTTCAAATTCAATAATTTTGGTGTCATTTTATTCGTCTCGGCGAGTTATAAGAAATGATGTATTTATTTTTTCCTAAATGTTCAGGGATTTTGAATTTTATCATGTTGTATTAAATCGTTTTAATAAACAATCTGATTGATGCCTGAGTACAGGCAAATTGCGGGAAATTTAAAAATTTGTTCGCAATTTTGTTTGTAATAAATATTACTCATTCATAAATTTTTTTAAAGTGGTTTGTACGTAAAATACATGCCGTGTATAAAACTGTACAGATAGACAGGCAAACATTTCACTTTATATAGGGTGCCTCAAAAAGGGCACTTTTGCGATTTTGGATGATTTTTTTCAAACTTTTTCAAATTTTTTAATTTTTACCAAAATAACCTTATGTAAGGGGGGTTCTATGCGAGAAATCGATTGCATCATTGTCGGACCTTGCAAACGCTTCCCTGAATCAAGGAAGAGATGTGTGTATTGAAACGAAAATAGCTAATACAGGGTCGAAGCGTTTTCAAGATCTGGGAATGCGCGCAATCGATTTCTCGTATAGAAAACCCCATATAGGGTTATTTAGGTGAAAATTAAAAAATTTGAAAAAATCGCAAAAGTGCCCTTTTTGGTACACTCTGTACTGAGTGGACTTAAATAACCCACCCCATTAATTTTAATAATGGTTTTCTTCATAACAGCACAAAAGTGATCTTCTACAAAGTTGTCCGTCGTGATCTCGGCAACAATTTTGTAGAAGATCACTTCGTGTGCAAAAATTTCTGTTATGAAGAAAATCATTAATAAAATTAATAGGGCGGGTTATTTAAGTCCACCCTGTAGTAGTGGATATTATCAAGTTATCTGATTGAAAATTTATAATCAATTATTGAATAATAATAAAATTCTTAAAGTATTATCTTACTAATTAATTATTTAAATTTCTTGTAAGATAGCTTGTTGAGAATTATAAGCGTCTAAGACTTCATTTTTAACATTTAATTCTTTACCAAGCACATGAAATTTGCTAATATAGTGTTTAATCGTTTTCCTTAGACCATTATGAAAATTTGTGCAGCAATTCCAATTGAGTTCTTTTTGAATCTTTTTCAAGCTTATGTAATATCGGCAATCATCATATGGTCTTTCGGGAATTTCGCTTATTTGGATTACTTTAGGCGTTCTATATTAAAAAATGAGTTACCATATTTATTCTAATAGAATCACAGTCTCTAATAGAAGCTCACTCCTTAGGGGGTTTGAAAAATAAAAGCATAGTCTCTAATAAAAGCACCAATAATAGACAGAACCCCGAGTGCTACAGCGCTCCGAGGGAGGAAGGCCGAGTGCTACAGCGCTCCGAGGGAAGAAGAGGTGACGCTTCTTCTCCTCCCCCTTCGAGCGGTTTTTCTTCCTTCCGAGCAGTCCTTCTACCCTCCGAGCGAAAAATGTAAAAATTATTACACTTCTCAAAAATTTTTTTAATGTTAAAATTTTAACATTTTATTAGGAATTAAATTTTTAAGGGATACCCCGTAAGAGTGGTCCCAAAATTGTTTTGAATTTTTCTAAGTGTAGAGACGCAAACCGAACAAACTGTAAAATATATTTGAAAGGTCTTGATCAGTCTATAGCTTGACATTTTTGGCTTAGGCCTCGTATAGCCAGAGATCAACTAGGATGAATATAGGGTCCTTAACCTTAGAGGGTTGAGGAATGTGTCTTCTTCATGCCATATCTCCTGAGGGACCCCCACTCTTACTGGTAACACGGGGTATATTCGTGTTCTACACTCCATGCCCAACAACTATAACCAAGTTTACAAAGAACGTCTGGCGGACCTGATAGTAGTAGGATTTTAACAAATGCAATTTTGTTGAAAAAAAAGTCAAAATTTTCGACGTTCTATGTGCAAAAATTAAGAGGGTTGAAAGATAAAGGCACAGTCTCTATTAGAAGCACAGTCTCTAATAGAAGCTCACCCCCAAGGGGTATTGAAAAATAGAAGCACATGTGCTTCTATTAGAATAAATACGGTAAAAATTTTTAAAGCAATTCATTTTTTATACCTATGTAAAAAGTCTGAAACGTATTTGTGAATAAAGCACATAACATCGTAGTTTGAAACTTCGTATTCACTACCAATATTGTAGACTTCTCCAATTCGGCCTAACTCTGTGACTCTTTTAATAGCTTCGGCACAATCATCCACATAAATCCAATTTCTAGGATTAAAATTTAACTAGTCTTTGCATTTAAGAGACGTTTTCTTGAAAAGTCGAACGTCCCAGGATACAAAGTTTGAAAGTTCTCGCCCTACCCCGTATTGTTTTTTTTGTATACTCGGTTAGTAAATACAAACGCGTTGGAATTAGCGCCTCAGCCTTCATGGTTCCGGAGAAACGCACATGGGCCATATGGCTATAATTCCATTTGTTACCCAAAATTGTTAATTGACAAAGTGTGCCTCAATTAAATCCGATTTTCATGATCGAGGTGTCGTTGCAAAGCTGGTGATCTGCTCTATGCAATGGTATATTAACTTGGCCCCAAACACCATCTTTTCGCTGAAAAAATTACGTTTTTTTATCAAAAAAGTCCCTAAAATTGAACTATAAAAATTTCTTTGAGGGCACTAAAACCTATAATAGAAATTCAAGCAGGCTTAGATTCAGCTATATAAAGTTGCAGCAGGCTCTCTTCTATTTTTCTATACCTACTCCATCTCAATCGAAGATACCCATTGTGGGTTTTGATGGCTAAAACTGAAAGAGGTCAAATATTGAAAATTTATTAGATTAGTCAAAGTTGCCATATTTTGTAAATATTCGAAAAATTCATGAAAAATTTGTACAGAAAAATAGAAGAGAGCCTGTTGCAACTTTATATAGCTGAACCTTGCCCGCTCGAATTCCTATGGTAGAATTTAGTGCCCTCAGCGAAATTTTTGGAGTTCGATTTTAGGGACTTTTTTGAGAGAGAAAAACGTAATTTTTTCAGCAAAAACATGGTGTTTAGGGACAATTTAATATACCATTGTGTAGCGCAGACCAGCTTTGCAACAACACCTTGATTATGGAAATCGGATTTAATTGAGGCACACTTTGTCAATTAACAATTTTGGGTAACAAATGGAATTATAGCCATATGGCCCATGTGCGTTTCTCCGGAACCATGAAGGCTGAGGCGCTAATTCAACGCGTTTGCATTTACTAACCGAGTATACAAAGAAACAATACTATGCGGGGTCGGGCGAGAACTTTCAAACTTTGACGCCTGGCCCTTGAGCCAATCTTCGACTTTTCAAGAAAACGTCTCTTAAATTTGTATATATATTGGGTTGTTCGATAAATAACCGGCTTTTATAGATTCAATCGAATCCTAGTAAAAATGACTCCTATGAGATTTTTTTTTAATTCGAAGAATCTATTGCGCGCATTGCTGAACCGTGAAACTGCTTCCTTGATCCTGATTCAGGGAAAGGATGGATGTATTGAAGCGAACATGATAAAAAAACATTCGGATTTTCGTTGGAAAACTGAATGTCTTTGGGTTTTTCTAGGCTGCGAATCGATTGCACGCATTTTTAAGACATGAAAAAATTATCCTGACTCTAATTTAAAGAGAGTGACAATCATGCCTAATTCAAGAAAGAAATTTTTTCTAAAAAGCAGAGCTGTCAGAAAACTTGCCTTTGGTGCAAGTTTTACTTGCATCGAATTTTTCCGAAATTTTTTATTTTTTGGCTAAAACATGTGTAGAACGACTAAAATAGTTGAAATAACATGTTTTTAGCAAAAATTGGGAGTGCAAGTAAAACTTGCCCGAAGTTGCATTTTTGCATCATGGGCAAGTAAAACTTGCCGGAAGTTGCATTTTTGCATCATGGGCAAGTAAAACTTGCCATGCAAGTTTTACTTGCACACGCTAATTTCGTCGTGTTTATCTCGAAAAACGATCTAAAAATACTAGAGTAGAATTTGGAGCGGTTACTCCAAAGGTCCCATGGTTCGGTGGTACTGGGTTTGTCTCAGGCGTTCATCAAGGCTGGCTCAAATCCCGCTTGAGGCCAGAAGTTTTTGCCTAGTAGTAACATCCTCTTCGGATGGCCAGAACTGTTGCGAGTTCTTTCAATCCAGCTTATAGGGGGCACAAGGTCCAAAGTAGCCGGCTCTCTAGAAAGCTCGTCATTACAACTGTTTTGCCAAATGAGTTTTTTTAATTTGCTATCTTCGTTTTCATTTTTTTAAAGAAAAATTATACAAAGTACATAAAATTTAAAAAAAATCAAGCGTCTACATTTTCTAATAACTTTTGATCTTTTTCCGAGGTTTCTAATTTTGGCAAAGTCGATGGCAAGTTTTTGTTCTTTCTTAATCCAGACCAGCTTTCACTCTTCGATGGCATATGATCGGGAAGTGGGTTATTCTTGGTTTCTTTGATATTAAATTGGACGAACAACATATCTAACACCACTAGTAAAAACATCGACAGATAAGGAAGTGGTTTCCAAATTTCGGCCTGAATTTTTTTACTCGATCTATTTATTTTTGGCACTAGGACAACTGTCACTGTTATGGACATCGTCACCGAGGACAACCGTCGTGGTCAGACATCGATCTCGCTAGAGTCACTTTTGAATTACAAGCAAATTTTTATTTCGGTAACGGGTATCCGTGAACGTTGCCCTCGGGGACGGATAACTGTGAAAATGACCGTGACGGTTGTCCTAGTTCTATGGTTGCCAGATTGGAACCTTAAAGGGCGAGTTCGCGTTACTGCGAATTAAAGCATAATCCTACTTTTCTGATCCTAAACCATACATTACCAACGGGGGGGGGGACTGTCCCCCCTCATGTAGCTAGCTAGCATCGAGCCAAAAGTTAAAGATTCATATAGCCTCGAAGTGGCTAAGATGAGTTGAGACTTTGGTTCCAAGTCTCAAGGCTAAATAGCCGAGCCTCAGGATATAACCCAAAACATAAAAGCTATATAACATTTTTTCAAATAATGTAAATGGGTGCCAACCTTTTTTTTGGTCGACACCATATAGCCTCGAGATAACTTATCCCCCCTCCTTGTTCATGTATGTCCTAAACTCCTTTTTATCACTCAAAAAATTTTTTGCAACCTTTGTTGCAAACAACTTTTGCTCATCTGGCAACGCTATCTAGTGACTCATTTTTTAATATTTCTAATTACCAAGAAAAACACTTGTGGTGCACATGTAATTCCAAGACGGTTGAACAACGCTCCAAACGAGTAAGCAAGATTCCGAATACTGGTAGGAAAAAGTTCAGTGGTGCAAATTCCATTTAAAAGATATATTTGGGATACCAAGCCTAGTATAAGTAAAGCCATAATTCGTAAAAGCATTGATAACACGGCTTGATTACCTAAAAACAAAAAATTATCTACAGTTGCCGAAAATGAGGAATTTTTGCGGCGAAAGGTATGAGGAAACAAAAAAAGAAATTTAGGCATTCACTAAAAATAAAAGATTCGATGTTTTCAATTATGGGCAAGGTGGGAGGGAGCGTCCGATGAAAACTTTTTTTTGGCGACCTTTTTTGGTCGGCTTTTGCTTGAAAAATGACAATTAAAAATAGCTTTTTTTCTTCGGGCGAGTGAAGGAGTAGGGGACCCCCTCGCTCAACCTCATTCGTTCTAGTGAGGGGTCCCTCCTAATTTTGGGATGATGAATGAGTGGGTTGGGGGAGACTCCCCTTGCCCACGTATGTTTGAAACCCCCTAAAAAATTCAATTTTTCTTACCCGTAACTTGCACTACAAAGATTGTGAATAAACATGTTGCTGTGAAAAATAGTAATAAGAAATGAATAGATTTTCTTCCTAATTTTGCATATTTAATTTCCATGATTGCAATAATGACACCTATTATAGATCGAATAAAGCCATATAATATAAGATTTGTATATATCGAGCCATCAATGCTTTCCATGTTGAATGTTATGGCGAATACAACTACTGATGCCGTGAAACTAAAAAAGTGCATACGGCAACGAAAAATGGAAAATATGGTCAAAATGGTAATTTCGTGATCAAATTGATAAAACAGCTGACAAGGATTGCTCACTGGCTGCGGAGCGGATATGGAAAATCGACTAACATACAGCAAAATTTCATGGATAATTTTAAAAAAATTTTGGAGGCGCATGGGAAAATTTTTGAGCTTAAGCGCTTCCAAGATCTTGGATCTTGTTTTTTAGTTTTTTGGCTATAACTCGGTCAAATTAAATCTGTTTGGACTTAGTGATAGCTCATTGAATTCTTGAGATCACGGCGAATAACTTTGTTGAACATCACTTTTTATGAAAAAATTTCTATGTTGGAGAAAACTTAGAAGAAAGTTTATTGTTCAATTGTAATATGCGAATTTCAGTAAACTTAACTCCAAAGCATCAATAACCTTCTTCTAAGTTTTCTCCAATACAGAAATTTTTTCATAAAAAATGATGTTCTACAAAGTTGTTCGTCATGATCTCAGAAAATCAATGAGCTATCGCTAAGCCCAAACGAATTTAATTTGACCGAGTTATAGCTTGGAAGCACTTAATTTTCCGAGTGATTTGGTCCGTTAAAATGTGACTTACAAACTTATGGCAATAGATAAAGTATATCTTGTCAAAGATGGTGTATAAAATAAATGTAACAGAGAATAATTTTTCTTCTTGGCTTGTTTTTCTAAGAACATCTAAATTTTATTCATTAATTAAAAAATTTTCTATATGAGATAAATTAGTGTAGCTATACCGGTTTCGGGAGGGGGATCAAATATGTGTACTATTGTTCTTTGTACCATAATTTCGCTACCGTTGCGATGATTTTTTATTTTAGTCTGTACTGTTGTTATGTGATATGGCATGCAGCGTTCTGCATAATAATGCTTTTGCATTTCACGGCTACGCATTGGCAACCATTTTGATCCCAATCTTTGTGATTATTTGCCAAAAAATGTTCAAAAATCATCTTGTCCCACTTATGCTTTATCGCACGATCATTTTTTGTTGTTAAAAAACGCTTTTTAAGCTGCAAAAAGAAAATTATTTTTTTGACGAAAAATTTGTTGAATACTCACATGAGATGCTGGCAAAAAACCACGACTCGGGCGAAAATTTTTTTAACAAAATGCTTGTTTATATGAAAAATGCTTAGAAAATTAAGATTTTTGGTGAAAATGTCAAAATCGGGACAATTTCGGTGAAATCTTTTAGTCAAAGAAAAAATCCAGCGCCGCAGGAGAAAATTATTTTTGAGAAATACATGTTTTCTAAGCTGAAATGTTCAGAAAAATGTAAATATTTGGTGAAAAATGACAAATTTTGTTAAAAAATGTGAAATTGTTGACAATTTTTGTGAAAAATGGTCATGGGGACCATTAGGATTTTATGTTTTATTTTAGTTAAGTCCTTTAGCATGTCAATTTTGAGTGTTACTATTCCATTTGTTGTGTTATTTAAGGGCAGTCTCCATTAAAGGCGGGAGAGGTGTCGTGTTACTGATCTCTGATTAGACAACAACCCAATCCCAATTATTTAGGGATTAGGATTAAACCTCCCTATAAAAGGGTGATCTAACCCAAGTCCCGATCACTTCTTTAACTATGATGATATCTGCCCCTTTTCTAATAAACTTGGTAACCCAACATGTTTGGTTACTACAATACCTTATTTTCTTGATTGAGCACAAAATCC
>JAQGCO010000228.1:0-12330 GCA_034700925.1 Acrobeloides cf. buchneri Gr-Nem-00862
CAAGGTTATTCTCGCTTTTCTACTCACAAAAGGAAGCTTATCAAAAAACACTTATCATTCTGCTTTGTTTGTAAGAACGCTTTGTTGCTTTTTTGTACCTACGTCATGGATCAATTACAATTACAAGCCGGTTTTGCTGCCCTCAGTGTACTGTGGCACGAGGTAAAAACTCTTATGGCTAATCCCCTGCTTGTTCGCCCTGCCGATGTATCATATGAGGTGGTACCTACATGGCTTCCACCAGCTTTTTTCCAATGTTGGCTCCAGGTCAAGCAACAACACCTATTTCGGCATATCAAAAATATTTGTCAAAACATCCTTGAGCGCCTGGCCGGAACACAAGACCTTGACAGCATTGCCAGAATCCTGACCAGCTATCACCAACGAAAAGATTGGTGTTTGTTCCAAATCCGAAGATATGGAGGTGGACCGTTAGATACATCAGAGCAGGACTTCATGGAGTAGGTAACAGTGGACGAGTGGTTTACAAAATTTGTCCCACATGAACAAGTAGCAACTGATTGGTACCAAACGAATAGGTCGGACATTCCGAAGGATATCCCGTTATATCCTGACATTTTTTGCCTCCACCAGGACAAAGTATTGTTGTTAAAAGATGGTGTGATCGAATGATCGACAACTTACCAAAGAGATTATACTTGTCCATCGAAATGTAAAATTTTTATCGAAATGTAAATACTCTTTATATATATTTTGAGAAATATTCATTTTATTTATCTTGAAAGATAATTTTTTATTTATCTAAATTGTAAAAATAATAAAAGTTGATTTCGTGATGACATTAAAACATGTGGAATATTTATAATTATATCTAATTAAAGTTTCATTATACTTTCTTTTTAGATTAATTTATAATCTATTCTTTAAAATGCCAATATTAAAAAATCTTCGAACTCAAATAAAAAAGAAAGATCTTTCTGCTGTTGTATCTAACTCACTAGAGTTGGAAGAGGTATGAGTTAAAAATATTATTCTTTGTTTTATTTCATTTTACATAGTTTTATTCTCATTGAAGTTGATGGTTAACTTGCTTGCATAAGAAGTTTTTTCAATCAGAATTTCTTATTACAAAACGATTTGCTTATTTCCTATCTCCTAGCATAATTGTTAATCTTTTGAATGTTGATCTCTACTCATTTTCGTATTAATCGTATACAATAATCTTTAATGGGTAGTTCAGGTTGGGCTAAATTAATTTTACCCTTATAAGAAATATATTTCTTTTATTAATATGTCTTCCCGGGAGTCCCCTTATCTTTTTCGTGATTTGGGCTTATTCGGTGCCTTGTTAGAAGATGATTTGCGTAGGATTGAGCTTCTGGGTTTTGGAAAGCCATAAAGTGCTCGGTGATTTGCTCGTGTAAAGGACGGCCGATTTCCTCAATGTAGAACTCGGATTTCTCGAGTAAACTTTTCGCAAATATGTGGAATGAAGAGATTTGGGCCCAGTTTCCTACTAAAAATTTTGGGTGGATGGTATACGCCAAGCGTTGTTTAGCCGATATACCCGTTAGATTCGAGAATATGTGACGCTAAACTTAGACTTTCTTTTAAGTGAGTTTCGGAGGTCACACTTTTAACTCGTGAAATCAAATTTGAAACGATATTGCTTTTCATTTTCGCTGGATTGCCGATTTGGATGGAAAAGATTTTCTTAGAGGAAGATTTGCTATACCAGCGATTTTCGAAACGTCCCCCAGAAACTCGAACTTCAGCGTCTAGGAAAGCTATCCATACCTGTTCATTGGGTCGTTCCATTGTAAATTTGATATTGTTGTTTTGGGAATTGAGATGATCGAAAAGAGATTTTAAGTCATCGTCGGCATCTACTACGATGAACGTGTCGTTTATATAGTGCATATAGACTTTGGGGTTAAAGAAAAGATCTGTTATTCAAGTAAGTGCATGAAAGCAATGGCCAGGATTGGCGCAATACGATTTCCCATGAATCCCTATTTTGTCGGTAATAGGCCCATAAAGTAAATATATTTGCAGAAAGGCAGGATTTGAGTAGATCTTTGATATCCCATAATGATAGATCATACTGTTGATAGCATTCCAGTTTCCAGAGACTTTGGTAAGGACCGTTTCAATTGACGACTCGTTATAACATTTATATAGAGGGAAACGACGTCGAAACTTGCTATTAGCCTGAAGAAGTCGTTATACGACGAAACGTCGAGAATAAACATATTCCATATTCCTATCGCTAATGATATCTTGGTCTACCAATACCTTGTTATCTTTCTTATTTTCTAATTTTATTATATTTCGCAAATTTATCTAAATTATTTATTTTTATAACAATTATTATTTATTTTTATTTGTCTAATTTACTTACAGGGTGCCTATTAAATTTCCGACCGTTTAAAAAATAAATTTGAATTTCGCTCTCAAAGTGGGAGTACGATCGCTCATTCGACAGCTCCTGAATTTCAATTTTATACGCAAAAAAATAAAATTCACATCTTGTTTCTATGTCGTTAAAAAAATTTTAAAGGAAAATAACGTTTTTATTAATAATTTTAAAAAATTCAAAAATTTATCCAAGCTCAACATCCTTTTTGCTCAATGCATAGCTTCAAATGTTCCTTGTAAGCATAAACGCACTCATCTCCAACGGAATTTTTTCAACTTCTTCGTCGATCTTCGCCATCAGTTCTGAGTCCTAAAAAATCATAAGAGCTCAAAAAATGCAAACTGTCATATCCCTTTCGTATTCCTTCTTATGCATCGATCCAGTTACATAGCATTCTGCGACGAAATCGGACGTAACTAGAGTCTTTCTCAATAAAGATTTGCACAAATGCGCTTTTTCCTGATCAGAAAATGTATTTTTTTAATATCTAAAATCGATATATTTCTTTAAAATTTTTTTAACGACATAGAAACAAGATGTGAATTTAATTTTTTGCATATAAAATTGAAATATAGGAGCCGTCAAATGAGTAGTCGCACTCACACTTTGGGAAGAGAAATTTAAATTTATTTATTTTTAAATGAAATGGTCGGAAATTCATGAGACACTTTGTATTTTTTTATAAATTTTAGATAAAAACGGCAAGCTTTACTTCTCACAAGTCCACAAAATGTGGTTATTCTTTTCGCAAAAGGTATTTAATTTTTTAAATTATAAACTGGAGACCGAGCGTCTTGGCGCTGAGTTTTATATATGAAGATTTTGCCGTGTATACTCGTGAGTAACAAGTAGAAAATAGCGCTTTGGTATCCTATTGGGTCATTAGGAAAGTTTTAAACTTTTGCAGGTTTCATCGAATCTTATAAAAATGACACTTCTGTGGGGTTTCCTACGCGAGGAATCGATTTCGCGCATTGCCGAGCCGCAAATAAATTGTTTCAATTTTTCACTTGGGGACCAAGGGGTAAAAAAATTCGCCGGTTTTCCGGCGAAAATCCGTCCTTTAGTTCATTTTCGCTTCAACACACCCATCATTTTTCAATGATGAGATTGTTGAATCAGTGTCAGGGAAGCATTTTCACGGTTCGAAAAATGCGCCCAATCGATTCCTCGATAGAAAAATCCCCATGAGATACTTTTATAAAGATTTGATGAAACCTGCAAAAGCTTAAAACTTTCCTAACGACCCAATACTACTATCAAAGTGTAATGTCTGTGTGTCTTCTGTTCGTACGATCTCGAGAGGGTTAGATTTAAACCCTGTACACCAAAAACAAAAAGTTGTAGGGAACAATGAGAGACCGCTTTATGGAAACGCCCTCAAAAAACTTTTTCAATTAGAAAAAATCATAACGTATCTTTAGGTACATATAAATAATATGTACATATAGTAGGGATGTTAACCTCATTATTATAGAAGGCAACAAATCCCCAAAAAGGAGGCAAAATCGTTCAAAAAGGAGATAATTTTTCAATGTTGTAAATTTTCAACCAAATTCTAGAAAATATCTACTTTTTGTGTACAAAATGAATAAAACTGCCATTTTTGGCCCAAAAAGCGCAAAAAAGTCATGTTTTGGTGGAAAATATCATTTTTTATTGAAAATTTTGAAAAAATGCTTTTAACATATTTGCATTAAATGTAACGATCAAAAGGGGATTATATTAAAAAAGGAGGCTTTCTTTTTAAAATGAGGAAAGGAGGAAGAGGTGCCAAAAAGGAGGCTTTTTCTTCATTTTGGAGGCGTTGTAACATCCCTAACAATAGGTACATAATTTTGAATTACTAGGAGACGACAATGGATACATGTACGATTTTGAATGACCACCGTCATTCAAAATCGTCGGAGTCATGACCCCCGAGCAATTCGCGGTCGGGGGTCATTACTCCGAGCGACACTCCTCGTTAAAAATGTATTAGTTATTGCTAATATCGAATGCCGAGTGCTCCGCGCTTTTCCGAGAGTGATTCCGAGCGATACATAACCTACTTAAAAGTTGAATTTTGTTGTTGAAAGTTTTACACATGTGTAAATTTACGAATTTAAAAAAATTTCGATTCGACTCTTTCCTGCGTTCAAAATTCACAAATTCCTTCGAATTCATGTTCCCCATACACAAAAATCCCCGACTACAAGAATCACCCGATTTAGAGAACTTTTTGAAAATTCGAATTTTTCGCTTTGGTCCTCCAAGGACAAAAAATTTCGACCCCTTGTAGTAGGATATATATTTTTTGGATATAAAAGTTCAGAAAACTTTTCTATCGAAGGTACAAAACAATGCTATCGGAAGTTGATTTTAAGATTGTGAACACATTTCATGTGAAATGAACATTGTTCAATATCATCGAACGTAATTCGATGACCAGTGAACGTGATCTTTTCATTTCCGATGATCAAGTTTGAAATTGAAAAGAGAAGAGATGATGAAAGTGTTCAAAGAGTGCTCTGTTATTTGTTTTTAGTATTTTTTATGGGATTAGGATAGTTGGGTAAGGGGGGACCAGACACATAGTTTTTTTGAACATCGAATAAGTTGCGATGAACTCGGTAATCTGAAATTCATTCAAAATCGTACATGTATCCATTGTCCGTTTTCTTTTTTCCAAAACGGATATGGATGATATCCATTGTAAGCAAAATATCCGATGCGGGACATCACTGAGCGCTCGGTCTCTCGATACCTATAGACATATAGTTCTTATCATCCATCCGAGTGCATTAGCACTCGGTTTCTCGATACTAAAGAATAATCGCTTATTATGCATGCTAAGTGCCGAAGGAGCCTATTGCTGCTAGTTTTCTTGAAGTCGCTTTAATGGGTATTTACGGCCTGATCTCCGAAAAAAATTTTTCCTCATTTTTTTGCCAAATGATATATCTGGGGGTAATTTTAAGCGTTTTTACGCTTCGAGAGTACATGCAATCGATTCCCAGCATAAAATTACCCCTAGAAGGGTATTTTTGAATCAAAAACGAAAATTTAAAAAAAAGGCGGTACGACATTTGCGGCTCGACATTTGAGGCCCGACATTTGCGGCTCGACATTTGCGGCCCCGACATTTGCGGCTCAAAAATGAGTTTTTATTATTATTTGTTTAGTAAATTTTTAAAAAACCATTTTGAGCCGCAAATGTCGGGGCTGCAAATGTCAGGCCGCAAATGTCGGACCGCAAATGTCGGGGCCACAAATGTACATCCGCAAATGTCGTACCGCCAAAAAATGCAAAATTTTATGGCTCATGGGGGATGGTGACCCCCTAATCCTAAATTGTCGCTATTTGACTCTTTGAAGCTTCAGACCATATAGAAGATCCAGATTCTGTCGCTCCCGCCCAATGTCACACCCTTTATCTCGCTCCACAGAACCCTTCGGATGTCATTCGGGGTAAAAAATTAAAATTATTTATTCATTTTAAAAATAGTGGAAAATGATGTTCTCAGAAACGGGGTTTAAACAAAATGCCGGGACCTATGTTGAGGTTCCGTTATAAGATTTGTCACTTTTTCTTATATAAACTATTTTAGGAAAATTGTTGACATAAAGCAAGCTGATGTAGAAGTCCAATCCATCGACCCAAGCCTTTTGGAAGCACTAAAACGTCCCATAGTTGTGATCGAACCTATAGATCCAGTACTTTTACAACTTGCTCAGGAATCAAAGCCATGGGATCTTGAGGAAGAAAATATACCAAAGCCTGAAGTCAAAGAGATTGAAAAGGTTGAGGAAATCTGCAGCCTTGCCCATGATTTTTTAGTAAGGATTTAGATTTTATTTATCTTAACCTTTGATTTCAGACTGAACGTGCTTCAAGTGTGCAATCTACCCTAACGTATATCTCGATTTTTTCTGATTACTCCGATGATGTACCTTCAGAGTTTTCTTTTGAATGTGAAACGCCTCCTCCTATGAATTATTGTAAAGTCCAAATTGGTCACAAGCATGCTGGACAGTGGCCAAAAAGGAGGCTTTTGTTAAAAGTGAACTTGAAGAAAAAGACTCATCCAATCAAGGTACTTTTTGAATATTGTTAAGTAAAAATAAATTATAAAAATTTTAGAGCACAAAGAAACCTTATGAGAAGCCACAATGGGATGATGGAAGTGTCCAGCCCTGGTTTTTTATAAATCGAAAGTGAATTTAACAAAAATTCACTTATTATAGTTGAAATTCTAGTAATTTTGTTCATTTTAGTAATTGTTCTAGTGCCTTCTTGAGCAATTTTAATACTTGCCATCTATTTTATATTCTCTATATCAATCGGGTTTTATTAAATTTTGCATTTTTATATCTTTATATACTTCCTATAGACCTCATTATGCATATACTTATACACTTTATGCATATATTTTTTACTTTAACAACTGACTGTATATAAATGTATTTTTGAAGACAAAATTTTTTATTCACAATAAATCTTATTACATTAAACGTGTAATGTGTGTCTGCACGGACGATCTCGGGAACGCTTGATTTAAACTTCGAGTGCAATTGCAAAAGTTGTTGGATCGAAAAAAGGCTCTAAAATTAATTATGTCAAAATTGTTTAACTTGCAAAACTGCCTTGAAAGCTCTACAAGAAAATATGTACAATTTCCTGGCTTAAAAAAGAAAAAATATCTTTGAGCCATTTACAAATTAAATTTTAAATAATATATTTAAAAACACTTTATTTACACCTATAAAACTCGATACATACAAATTTCATTTGGGGAGACATACATATAGACATAACTAGTGCTCGATACCATCCCTTTCGTAAAATCTGCGGATTTAGGCATCCCGTTCCGAACACCAAATCCCGACTGAGAGAAAAATTTACACCCCTAAAAATTATTTTAGCCAAAATTTTCAAACATGTTTGTTTTATGAGAAAATATTTTTATGGACATTTTTTAGATTAATTTTGATTTTTAACTATAAATAACGATATTTTATGGAAATACATTTAAATCAAAATTGTAATGAAAAATTGTTTAATCCTGCCCCTAAAATTAAAGGGGGTACAGATCGAGGCCTGATCTCGAAAAAATTTTTCTCCAAATTGGCTAATTCTTGGTACTCGGGGGTTTTCGGGCACAAGAAATCAATTGGCGCAAGTCCCGAGTTCCGAAAAAAATTTTATGACCCCCTATCGGGGGGGGGGCAGTGGTGAAAACATGTAGCATGTTTTCACTTTTTGTCAAAACTTGCTACATATGATATTTCATTTTGTAGATCTTGGCCTAAACAACAACTTTTGCGATGGTGTGTAACAAGTTTTTTTGAAATTTTTTGAGAAAAATCGAAATATGTAACAAGATTTTGAAACATATAACATGTTTTGCGTCATAAAAACATATTTCAAAATCTTGCTAAAAATTTCGATTTTTCTAAAAAAATTTCAAAAAAACTTGCTACACACCATCACAAAAGTTGTTGTTTAGGCCAAGATCTACAAAATGAAATATCATATGTAGCAAGTTTCGACAAAAAGTGAAAATATGTTACATGTTTTCACCACTGCCCCCGATAGGGGGTCATGAAAATTTTTTCGGAACTCGGGACTTGCGCCAATCCATTTCTCGTGCCCGAAAACCCCCGAGTACCACCAAAAATCAGCCAATTTTGAGAAAAAAATTTTCGAGATCAGGCCTCGATTTGTACCCCCCTTAAAATTCAGTACATGTGAAGAGGTCAATCCTTGACCCGGAATCGAACGCTGGACAAATATATGAAAGTTCAAAAATTGCATTTTTACCTCAACAATATACTGAGAAATATACAGGGTGGCGCAAAAAAGAGGCTTTTTTGACATTTTGGGATCCGAAAATTTATTTTTCTAAAAAATGGGATAATTTTATGCGAGGAATCGATTGAGCGCATTCCCGAACCCGAAAAATGCTTTCCTTAGGAAAATTTTCGGGTTCCAAAATGTAAAAAAAAGCCACTTTTTGCGCCACCCTATATATAAAAATTAAAAGTTACTAAATTTTATATCGTGACTTTTTTCAACAACGGATATATATGTCTCAAAGAATATTTTGCACTGATATAATTGCAAAATTATGTATATAACGAGAAAGTAGACTGAAAATAAAACCAAGAAAAATACCTGTCAAAAAATAGAAAGAGATTATTCATACAAAATTGAGTAAATTATAGATACTATTTCAGTTTAGGTAACCATCTCAATTTTAGGGCCGCTACAAATTCGAAAATTTTTTTGAGTTCATTAATACTATAGCTAATTTCGTTCTGCCAGTTCACTAATAGGCTTATCAACAACTGCCCCAAAGGGAAAGTGCCCCCTTCAGACAACTGCCCCATTTGGACAACTTCCCCCGAGTTAAACTGCCCCGTAGGACAACTGCCCCAGTGAGACAACTGCCCCTTAATAGGGCATTTGCTGTTGGGACAGTTGTCTCACTGGGACAGTTGTCCTACGGGGGCACTTTCCCTTGGGGGCAGTTGTTGACAAGCTGACATGGTGTCTTTTCCAAAAATCAAGGACGTATTTAGGGGGGCAATTGCCCCGTCGCTGAAAAAATTTTCCTAATGGTCTCCTCTTATGTTTTTGCCCAAAAAATTTTTCATCAAAAATGTCCAAAAATTGCAATTTTTTAACAAAAAATGTCGATTTTTTACTAAATTTTGTCAAAATTTACAATTATTAAACAACTTTTTGCGATTTTTTTGGAAAATTGAATTACAATATTGACCCCTCAGACCCAATGGTGAAAAATTTTTTGCCCCCTCGGTTTCTAAATCCTAGATATGCTCCTGAAGGGCCGTAGGAGCTCGAAATTTCGGGGGAGGCCCACACAAACATTTTTTGAAAAATCATAAGAGTCCCCCCATGTTTTTTTCAAAAATTTTGGGGAAAAAATAAGGGGAACCAAGGTGATTTTTTTCAAAAAAATTTCAAAAATCACCTTGATCCCCCTATTTTTTCGCCGACAGGCGTGGAATTTAAAAAAACACTGTTTTAAGCAGAAAACTCGGAAATTTTCGATTTTCTAAGAAAAATTTAACTCATTTTTGACTTAACAATTAACTTCTTATACACATATACAATTTTTAAAATTACAAAATCCAATTTTTAAAATAAAAAACGACTTAATACTTAAAATATCGAGAGTTTCACTATATAATAAACAAAGCTATAAACATATACGTGAAGAACATACACAGAGAATATATAGGCTCCTAGATACATTTACCAATTCAAAATAGGAGCTTGATCAAACCAGATTATCCAATACAGCATTTGGTCTTCTTGCACTTCTTCTGAATATTTCCTTTGAATATTTCAACGGCATACAACAATCGGTTGAGAATTCTCACTTGATCCTAGAAAATGAAGGAGGTAAAACAATATAAAAATGATTATTAAGCTCAAAAATAGGTTATGAATCGATTTTTGAGACTAAAATAGGTATCAAATCTTTTCTAATTCAACATTAGGCAAAAATCTCGATATTAGAGTCAAAATTCATTTAAATTCGATCTCAAAATTTTATTATTCAAGACGAACTATTTTGGATGCATACCGAGCAATCTTTGGCCGACGTCTCAATAAAATCTACATTCCACGATTCAGCCAACTGTTGACCTTCATAATACGTCACTTCGCGACACTTCTGCAAATCCTTCTTGTTTCCCACCAGCAATAATGGAATGCTAAAAAAATTTAAAATATGAAAAATGGATCTTGAAAATTGGAAAGTTTAAAAATTTTTAAAGTTTTGACAAAAATTGAAAAAACCGGCACAAATTTAAAAATTGAATTATATAAAAAAATTTGAGTAAATTGCAGAATACGGTAATGTACGTAACTTTTCCAAAACCAACTAGTCTTGATGAGTCATGACCAAAAAAGCAAAAAAAATTGAGTCAAACTTTTTTGGGGTCACTTTGAGGGGTCCAAAACGGCCTATTTTTAAAGGGTTTTAAGGCATACAACAAAGCTAAAAATAATGTAATTTCGATTTTATTTAGTTTTAGTTTTTCTTTTTGATTTTTCGGAAACGATTCACTCCCCCTCCCTTAAAAATTGTCGGCAAGTTACCCTTATTTTGATCTTTGGCTGGAGGTCAAAAGGGTGGGAATCCCCGGCGCAGCTCTGGGGGAGGAGGGGGGAGTCATCTTATTGTGACATTATGACCCCCGGCGCAGCCAGGAGGGTGTTTATGATAGCGGTTATAACAACGTATAATTTTTTGTAAATCTAGGGAAAGTGGATACGTTGCCGAAAAGTCAGAAAGAAAAAACTAAAATAAAAAATCGTTGTTTTTAGCGTGTTTTATGCCTTAAAACCCCTTTAAAATAGGCCATCTTGGACCCCCTCAAAGTGACCAAAAAAGTTCGATCCAAATTTTTTGTTGCTTTGTTGGACATTACTCATCAAGACAAGCTGATTAGAGACGATTTTGAAAAAATTCCGAACATTACCATAGTCTGCAATTTTTCCAAAAATTTGAAAAATAAAAAATTGTTGAAAAGTCAATTTAAAAAAATGCATACTCCTTCATATCATGCTTGCGAATTGATTCATAAATCAAAGATAGAACCTCAAAAGAATGTCGATCATCAATGGAATAAACCAATATATAGCCGTCAGTAAACATAACGCTTCGTGGCCAAAGCATATGCCTTGTCTTAAAAAAATTGGCACAAGGTGAAATTGTTTAAAACAAACTTTTCGAGAAAACCGAGCTTTGGGTATCACAAAAATTTTGTAAGGATACTTATTTTGATAATGAATTTTATCAATTTCTAGAAAGATTCGTTCAAAACCTCTTTACCAAAGTTGTAGAGCTTGATTTCTTCTACAATTTTCTTAAAGGTTACTTTTGATGAAAAACGAGAAAATCGCACGAAAAAGTAATAACCCTTAAAAAATCTTGTAACACGTTTTGGACATAAAGCTCTGTTTTCTTAAAAAAGGTGTTTTAAAAAATGACTTTTTAGTAAAAATTTAGAAGTTGAAAATTAGATACCTCAATACCCCTTAATTTTTAAGAAAAATAATGCCTTGGGTGTTTTCACACTCAATAAAACTTTGTCATTTCCAATCAATTCATTTAAAAAAATTTAACCCTCATGTTTTGCCCCATACCTGTCCAGCAGTATCCATAATGGTCAGATTATAATTTCGGCCATTGAACTTGTACGGCTTTATATGATAATCCATAATGGTTTCATTATAGTCGTATAAAGAATCCGGAAAAGTTCCATCAACAATGCGCCTCGCTAACGAAGTTTTGCCTTAAATTTATAATGAAAAAGCAAAAAAGAAAAGAAAAAACGTACCAACAAATGAAGAACCCATAATTGAAACTTTTCTTTGAAGAAAGTTTTCACCATTTGATATTTGCGACATTTTGAAATGAATTTTACTACTAGAAAAAACTCTTTAATAGTAAAAATTATATAATAGTTAAAAATTGGGGTTGTAATTTTTCACGCAAAATTTTATTTTTTCAACAAAAATTAAACTTTTCATCCAAAAGAGTAAAGCTTATAAGCATGTTTAATTACAAGGTGCCCCCAAAAAAGGACACTTTTGTGATTTTTACAAGTTTTTTAATTTTTACCAAAATAACCCTATAGGGGGTTTTTCTATGCGAGGAATCGATTAAGCGCATTGCCGAATCTTGAAAACGATTCTTTAACTCTGTATTACCCTATTTTCGCTTCAATACACAAATCTCTTCCCTGAACCAGGGTCAGTGAAGCTTTTTCAGGGTTCGGCAATGCGCGCAATCAATTCTTCGCATAGAAAAACGGTTACCCGACATTTTTTCCCTTATCCCTTTTGTTCCCTTAAACAATTTTTTCCCTAAAACAAATTTTTCCCCGTGACAATTTTTACCCAAATTCGTTTCAATATCAGCCAATAATGG
>JAQGCO010000229.1:0-12325 GCA_034700925.1 Acrobeloides cf. buchneri Gr-Nem-00862
AAAATTCAAATTTTTGAAAAAATTGAATTTTTCAAACGTTTCGTCCGCAAATGTCCGTCCGCAAGTATCCCACCGCCGCACATGCATCTCTGAGCTACTAAACCTGCACTGGAACGCGCTCCGCACGCTGTTAGGTTAACTTGATAGCACAAGTTTTTTGACCCCTACCCATAACTTAAAACGGTTTTTCTCGAGACCAAGTCTTTTGACCTAATTTAAAAAGCAATTATTAGAAGAATACTTGGGGCACAATCGATTAGATTTTGGTGTACATCCTATTTATTTTAAATTTTCTACGACACTTTGAAGTTGGGGGTACCTGCATGATTTTGTACCCCTGCCTTCCAGAGGGGTTTTCCGCTAAAACTCGGTCAGATTCGGTTCGAAACGGCTCAAATCGCTCTGATTCATGTTTCCCGTATGGAAAAACCATATTACAATCGAAACCACTAAAATCTGAAAAAATTTCAAAAATTTTCATTTTCCGCAGAATTTTTTTATAAAAATCCTGGGCTAGGTAGGTCAGGAAAATTTTTTAGCCCCTGAAACCATCGATTCACCGATTATAAAAACCCCTAGTATGCGCGAAAAAAGTTTTCGCGTTGATTTGAAAAAGTTAGGGCCGATTTTCCCCAGGAGCACGTGATTTTTGACAAAAAAAACACATAAAAAATGATTTTTTTCGGTCCCATAAAATTCCATAATTTCACTTTTATAGTTAAAATCGAAACACCAAATTTTCCGTTTCATAAAATTTGACTTAACCGTTCGCTCCCCATACCCTCATTACGCCATCCTCCAATTTGTATAAAGGGCGAAACAGGGAAGCCGAGCGCTACCGCGCTCGGAAGGGAGAAAAGATGACCAAGCGCTTTTCCCCTATCCGAGCTCTTCTCCCCTCCTAGTGCGCTTATCCTTTCTCCCAGCTTTTCTCCAAGTGCTTCTCCCTACTAAAATTCTAAAAAAATGAAAAAATTATTACATTTTTTCGAGGGTGGGTGAGTGGGTGGATGGGTGAATGAGTGAGTGGATGGGTGATGGCCAAATTCGATTTTCGAAAAATTCAGGGGCACTTTCAAAACAATTTTTTATCAGAAACTACGCCAGAAGAAGCAACAAAGACAACAAACTATAATACGACAACTGAAATCATACAACAACCCTTTGTGCCTTCATAGAACAATCAGTAGAGATGCTCAACAACTATCTTTAACGGGGAAGGTTCGATCCCCGGGGTCGAAACATGTGTTTTAGCGATTCAAAAAAAGTTGTTAAATCAAACCCTCCCCCCATAAAATTACATGAAAAATTTTTGCCTATCATTATTCGATTTTAACCTTTGGGGAACCCTATGCAGACGGACCCTGGTTCGATCCCCCGCCTCGACTTAGAATTTTTGCAAAATTTATTTTTTCGCCAAAAAACATATGTATACCCTATTTTCTATGCGGGAATCCGGTATTATTTTTTAATGAAAATTTTTTGTTGAGGCTGAAATTTGGCCGATGAAACTGATTCAACTCCCCGCTCAATAGCCTCAACGCAAATTTTTCATTAAAAAATAATGCGGATTCATGTCCGCATATAAAATAGGGTATACATGTGTTTTTTGGCGAAACAATGAACAATGCAAAAATTCTTCGTCTGGGCGGGAGATCGAACCAGGGCCCATCTGTATAAGGTTTTTTTCTATGGCGTCATTTTGTCATTCTTTGGATATTCTAATGGAAAAACGGCATAAAATACTCTTGAAAATTTTATTTTTCTTTTTATTTTGGTGAACTTCATTTGTATGATGAATAATACCAATTTTATATATATCTGACTAAATTTTACCACCTTGACCTTCGTTTAACAAGAGGTGGAAACTTTTTGCAAAGTTTTCCCCCGCCGTGAGGTATCAAATCAATCAAGGATACCAATCCTTTCATGTATGATCGGAACTGTTCTTTGCATATGCCTGATAGTGTTTGTCAGGATTTTCTTCAACGATCAGAACCTTTACCCCTTTCTCTTGCAATATCTAAAACCTCGATTTCTACAAAGTTAGCACATCCCATGCATGAAGCTAAAAGATTTTGCAGCAAGATATTCTGCACTAATGATTGAAAACGTTTCAAACGGTGAACTAATACTGCTTCGATTAAATGCATATCAAGAATTTCGGACCATGATTCTGCAGAACGAAATAGTGTGACAAATGGAACAACTAAAAGTAGAGATCGACAACATTACTGTAAGATTTTTTTACATTTTTACAATATAAATCAGTGCTTGTTTAGCTTTTAAACCTAAAAAGCGAATTGTTGAATGATATCAAAACATTGCTTGATGATGTTTTGCAACAAAATGACGAATACACAACTAGCGATACATTTAGAATTCATGCACAAAAAATTCAAGAAAAACTTTTAAACGAATGTTTTTGAATCAAATGAGACTATTCATCGGTTCAAAAAATTACTTCAAGAACTACGTGACCATTAAATTGTTGCTCAAGTTTTATATTGTTTTATATTTGTCATATCATAAAAATTTGTGTTTAATTCCATTTGTAATAATGGAATTAA
Organism: Acrobeloides cf. buchneri Gr-Nem-00862; assembly: GCA_034700925.1. NCBI lineage: Eukaryota > Metazoa > Nematoda > Chromadorea > Rhabditida > Cephalobidae > Acrobeloides > Acrobeloides cf. buchneri Gr-Nem-00862. The sequence continues at coordinate 2,571 of JAQGCO010000229.1, forward strand.
ACACAAATTTTTAATCAGAATATTTTTACAAATGATAACCGAGCCGATCGGCGCACGAGATTCTACGAGCGATCACCACCAAAAAGTGGTAGGATGTGATATGCTCGGCCCCTGTCCTAGGATGTTATCCTATTCTTTTTGGAGGCGATCGCTCGGAATCGTCGATCGAAGTCGCTGGTAGAAGAATCCCGAAGGCGCTCGGTGTCAGGTTCTAACAATAATAAAAATTTTATACAAGATATAGTTTTAGATCGGTATAAAAATACGCATAAAACGTTGAACGAAAGCAATGGCTGAAAAGTTGAATGATCAATCGAAAAGTTTATGCCCTTCGATCGATGCATAAATATGCGAATTTCGTACACGGATTTAAATTATTAGTACTAAAACTTGTCCTAGTAAATTGTTAAAGTTTTTAAATTTTTTGGGGGTACCCCCACAAAAGGGCTCTAGGAAAACTCAAACGGAAAACCCAAAAGGGAAAACTCTAAACGGTCGATTTCTCCTCTTTCCTCTGTGGTCAAAGTCAAAAAATTCCTTCAGATTCGGGTCCCCCATGTCGAAAAACTCTGGATACAAAATTCAGGCGATTTGGTAATTTTTTTAAATCCGAGTTTTTTTACCCTTTGGGGGATCAAGGATAAAAAAACTCAAATTTTCAAAAAATCTCCAAATCGTCTGAATTTTTGCATTCAGGGGGGTTTCGACACGAGGAAATCGAATTTGAAGGAATTTTTTGATTTTGAACGCAGGAAAGTGGAGAAATCGACCATTTTGAGTTTTTCTAGAGTCCATAAAAGTGGTGTTCTTTCATCCTACCCTACAACCAAATATTGTTGTATATTTATAATGCTTTAAAAATATACAGAGTGTTCCAAATTGTATTTATACACGCAAACGCTTTATTTATGGATCGACCTAATATGAAATGGCACTAGAGCCTTTTTCAACGAATTCAAATTTTAAATCGAAAGTTTCCGCAATTTTAGCGATGTTTTTCTGATTTTTCATTAAAATATTCTATAAATCAACTCATTTATCGATAAAAGTAATGGTTTTTCGTTTTAAAATGTGAATTCGTTGGGGGAAAAAAGGCTTGGTGTTGGGAAAGCCTCTAGTCCCTATGACATTAATACATATATTGACATTAATAAAGCTGGTAAAAGATAACGAGCTTAATATAGAATTGGCAGAGTTTAAAAAGTATCTTTGATTCAACTTTGTAAAAATGTTTTAGATTTTTATCTTTCATAACTCAGCAATAATTCAACGATTTCTTTATTAACTTCTCTATTAGACTTAGATCTAAATAGACCTAGCAGTGCTAGGCTTATTGATCACAGGAAAATGGAGAAATCGATTTTGATCACAGGAAAATGGAGAAATCGACCGTGTTGAGTTTTCCTAGAGCCCATAAAAGTGGTATTCTCTCACCCTACCCTACAACCAATGGTGTCTTTTGTTTATCAGAAGTTTTTTGGTTTATTTATTAATTTTATTGTAACTTTTCATGGTTGAGTCAGATTTGAAAACGATGTTCTACAAAGTTGTATCCCTATAATAAAAGCACTATCCTAAAAAATCTCATCGAAATTCGATTACTGAAAGGCGCTATAGGTCTGTAAAAAGGTCTGTAAACTTTGTTAATATGTTAGATTTTCTTCATTTATGCATCAGCAATAATTTAACGATTTCTTTATTATCTTTTCCATTAGCTATTTGTAGTGCAGTTTGGCCCGCTTTGTTTTGCTTATTTATATCTGCATTATTTTGTAATAAACAACGAACAATTTCAATCTTGTTGTTTCTAACTGCGAACATAAGACAAGTGGAACCATCTTTATCTTGACTGTTTATATCAGCGCCATGATTTAATAATAACTCGATAGTTAATTTATTATCATGTTTATTGAATGCAGCATAATGTAAAGCATTCTGTCTGTTATTATCTTTCTTATTTATATCTGCACCGTTTTGTAATAAATAACGAACAATTTCAATATTGTTGTCTCTAGCTTCTAACATAAGACAAGTGGTACCATAATCATCTTGACTGTCTATATCAGCGCCATGTTTTAATAATAACTCCATAATTAATTTATTATCTTTGAAACCATCTTTTAATGCAGCATAATGTAAAGCATTTTTGCCCTGACTATCTTTCTTATTTATATCTGCATTATTTTGTAATAAACAACGAACCATTTCAATATTGTTGTCTCTAGCTTCTAACATAAGACAAGTGGAACCATCTTTATCTTGACTGTCTATATCAGCGCCATGTTTTAATAATAACTCAATAATTAATTTATTATCTTGTTTATTTTGTGCAGAATAATGTAAAGAATTTTTGCCGAATATATTCTTTTTATTTATATCTGCACCATTTTGTAATAAACAACGAACAATTTCAATCTTGTTGCACATAGCTGCGTATATAAGACAAGTGTAACCATTTTTATCTTGACTGTCTATATCAGCGCCATGTTTTAATAATAATTCAATAATTAATTTACTATCATTTTTATTTTTCGCAGCAAAATGTAAAGCATTTCTGCCGTATCTATCCTTTTTATTTATATCTGCACCATTTTGTAATAAACAACGAACAATTTCAATATTGTTTCTGATAGCTGCTTCCATAAGACAAGTGTCACCAAACGAGTCTTGACTATCTATATCAGCACCATAATCTAATAATAATTCGACAAGCAATTTATTGTCATTTTCATTTTCCGCAACAAGATGCAGAGCAGTATTGCCTTTAATGTCTTTTTTATCTGTACACTTTATATTTGGGTCTGCACATTTCTCTAATAAAGTTCGAACAAGATCAATGTTATTTTCTCGAGCTGCAGATAAAAGGATAGAATCACAAATTAAGGCCGTATTGTCCTAAAGTTTGACATTAAATACGTTTTCATTGTTAACTGGCTGCAAAATTTTTCATAAGAAACTCCATTATTGCAGGTATAGATGTCAAAAAGAAGACGAAAATCGTCAATTTGGAATATGTTGGGATTTTTCAAAGAAGGTATTTTATTTTTCCTTAATGTTGATGTGGAAAACTATAAAAATGCGAAAAAAATTTCGTCAAGAAATTTGATGTTCGTCAATTTTTTTACGATGGTCTAAAACTTCGATTCTAGGGGTTTTAAATGAGAAAAACACGAAGTTGAACTTACAGGGTGATTCAAAAGTTTGTGGACACTTTTATAACTTATAACAACCAACAAAAAACAAGGAAGTAACAACGAAACTTATTCAAAATATCCTCCCTGAGCTTCAATGCACGCGTTGAGTCGCTTCGGGAAATCATCGTTGACTTTTTTCAACGTTTCCAGTGGGATTTCTATGCCCCCTTTAAGGCTTGGAAAAAATCCCACTAAAAACGTTGAGAAAAATCATTGATGATTTCCCGCAGCGACTATTGAAGCTCAGGGAGGTATATTGTGAATAAGTTTCGTTGTTTTTTGTTAGTTGTTATAAATTATAAAAGTGTCTACGAACTTTTGAAATAATTTAAATTTTACGCAATTTTATTAGTAGTACTTTTCCAGAGTACAAATGGAAATTGTGCTAGAACATTTTTGTATTACTAAACCGCTCGGAGTCGCCGCTAGGAGTAACGGCTGAGATTCCGAATGGAGAGCTCGGCCCCTTTCATTCGAGCGCCGTATGTGCTCGCCCTCCTCGAGATTCTGAGAGCGTCGGAGGCGCTCATACCCCGGTTTTATACAAAAATTTAAAATACCTTTTCTGTTAATTTAAACATTAAATTAAGAAAATTATCCATAGGCATCCTGGAAGTTACATCTCGTATTAATGATTTACGTAGTAGATTTATTAAATTCCAGCAAAATGGGAACTTAATTTCAGGCTCTTCTTTCAAGATATGTAAATTATTCCAAAAATTTATGTAAGAAGAAAACTGATCTCGAATCTAAATTTGAAAATAAATTTGAATAACTAAACAATTTACTAAAATTTCTGGAAGCTTCCCAAATAGCCCTCTATACACAATCAGCCCCACAGACCAAACATCTGCTTTGTGATCATACTCTTCTTGAGTATATAATTCTGGCGCCATATAAATAAGAGTACCAACTGTAGTTGTAGCAAGCGTGTTGCTCGAAATAAATCTAGATAGCCCGAAGTCTGCAATTTTTAATGTGAGATCATTCATCAATGGATCTTCGATATTTTTATTCTTATGTAAAAGTATGTTCTAAAAATAGGCATTTTAAAAGATGTTTGTTTTGCTCATGTTGATACCATAGGTTTTAAATCACGGTGGATTATATGATTTGAATGTAATAATTGCAATCCATTTGCTAATTGTTTTAAAATTATATTCATGTCACTCCGGTATACTTTTTTATGCTTTCTATAGTATGATTCCAAATCATTATAATCACAAAATTCCATCACCATAAAGATATGTCTATCAGTAATTTCGGTATGATAATGTGTGACTATGTTTTCGTGATTTATAGATTTGAGAAGCTTAAAATTGATTCAATGTACAGGGTGGCGCAAACAGTGCACTTTGGTGATTTATACATGAATCTTAAATTTTTTCTAAATATGACATCACTAGGGGTAATTTAATGCGGGGAATCGATTCCGCTCATTCCCAAATCCTGAAAATGCGTCCTTGACTCTAGTTTAGAGAAAAATGACAATTTTCTCTTCAAAAAAACAATTTTTCTCTGAATCAAGGTCAGGGAATCATTTTCAGGGTTCACCCAAATATTTGTCATATATAAAATTTTTTTTGCGAAAATTTGATCGAAAAATTGCAAAATTCCGGTTTTTTTACACCACCCTGCATAAAAATCTTACCTTTATAATTTCATTTTCTCTTTCTACATTTGTCATATTTAAATTTAAATTTAATTTACTTATTTCTTTTACAGCGACAGCATTGTTATTCTGCAAGTAAAATAGAAAAGTAGAAAATAAAATTAAGAATGCTTACTCGCTGATCATACCCCTTATATACTATTCCAAATCCGCCACTACCAAGTTCATTTTCGATGCTTCTATCATAATAATAATATTCACCAACCACCATTTTAAAGAAAAATGAGAAACTATCTGTGTACCAAAAATTGATTTTTTAAATATTTTATTACGTTGCTGATAAAAATTTGGCTTGTGGCTCTTATCATCGTTTATTAGATTTCGAAATTTTCTAACAAAAAAAGCAAAAAAAAAGCTTAAAAAAATTTTAGAGTAACAAATTATAAGCTTAAGAATGTTTTTTATAAAAAACAACCCCCGAGCGCTCGGCTCCCGGTACTTATGATTAATTAATGTAGATAGAAAATATAAATACGTTTATCAATGTTTTGTAACTAATTGTATTATAAAAATGGACTAACTATCATAAAAAATAATGAGCAAACACCATTCCCAATATACCAAAATTTTCCTGGGATTCTGGTCCACAAATTTTGGGAAGATCACTTAGGCTGAAAACACCCAGAACAGAGTCAACAGTGGCGATCTTTGTCAAAAAACTGTGAAAAATCGGGCCATTACTACAATTAATTGCGCAACTAGCTCTAGTAATGAGATTGTTGTTCCTAAAAGTAAACTTTAGGAACAACGTTAGTTGCGCAACAACTTTATTAAAGGGTTAGTTCAATGGCCTAGGGAGGGGGCACCTGGGGCGAAATTTAAAAAATCCCCTTATATAAGGGTCCCCTTATGTTTTTTGCCTTTTTGGGTCAAGTGCCCCCCTCCCTAGCCGACCCTTCTGCCTACGCCACTTGGTTAGTTGCTCACAAATGTCAGGTGCGCAATGAAATAAGTTAAACGCAAAGTTAGTTAGCGTAATGTCTAATGAAGTTTATCATTGGACCAGCGTCGCGTAGTGATGCTGCATGTTACAGCAACATTTACAATTGCAGAAGGTCCTAATGTCGCAATAGGATGACACTCCGGCTACTCCGGGGATGCCCACCTTTTTACCTACAGCCTAATGTCACAATAGGATGACACCCCGGCTGCGCCAGGATCCTAAGATCACAATATAATGAAAATGTATTAATTTGCCAAAAATATTTTAAAAAATTAAATAGTTTAAAAAATTATATTTAAAGAAGTTTTAGCTTGTTTTATGGCCTTAAAACCTTTATAAATAGGTGATTTTGGACCCTTCAAAGTGATCCAAAAATGCTTTTCCGAGAATTTTTTTCGTTTTTCGCTCATTTATCGGCAAATCAAGTCGATTTAAGTCGGTTTTGACAGGTTTTTCATGGGTGCCCTATTCTTTATATATACCATTTTTCATCCTATTGTGACATTAGGACCTTCTGTAATTGCAAGTGTTGCTGTAACATGCAGCGCCGCTACGCGGCACTAGTTCAATAATAAACTTCATTAGACATTATACTAACTAACTTTACGTTTAACTTATTTCATTGAGCAACTGACATTTGTGAGCAACTAACCCAGTGTTTAGGCAGAAGGGTCGGCTAGGGGGGGCACTTGACCAAAAAAGGCAAAAAACATAAGCGGATTTTTTAATTTCGGCCCGCGAAGGGGGCTTCGCCCCAGGTGCCCCCTCCCTACGCCACTAAACTAACACTTGTTGCACAACTAACTTTTATGAACAACAAGCTCATTACTAGAGTTAGTTGGCAACTAACTTTTCGCGCAACTAATTGTAGTAATGGCCAAAAATCGAGAGTTTTTGCAAAGATTTGCGATTAACTTTTTATTGAAGCGAAATCTTGCTATAGTTGTTTAGTTAAATATTGTAGGGCATATTCTCAGCTTTCTCATGAGTGGTCAACCATCTTTCAATTCGATTTCTATAAAGAGTTAAGGCTGTTACAAGAAAATTTAGCGTCTGCCTGAGGAAACTAAAAAAAGTGGAGTGGATTTTGACCAAAAACAAAATGTAATTCTCAATGCCTTTTGTGGCTTGTTTGAATCCCATAAGGCACTTTATGGCACTTGCAGAAACAAGAAAGATATAACAGTTTGATTACTGTTTATTCGTGGTTTTCAATTAAAACAGTAACAAGGTATGTGTCAACACTATGTTCTATACCAACAAAAACGAACGAATTAGTCAAAAATCATACTGATCCATATTTTCCATATCAAAATATAGGGTTTAGACCGAAAACATCATAAACTTTGAAAAATGACCGTGACTACAATTATTTAATGAAAGTGGCCTCGATTCCACCCGTTACCATAAACATCCCTACATTCGAGAATAGGGGAGGGGGGCACGTGCCTCCCAAACTTGGAAAAATGAAAAAATTTTCCTAATTTCTAAATTTGCGCGGGGAATATATCTTCCCCGTTTTCACCTATGTCTAGACCCCCCTCGAATTTTTTTCCAAAATTTTTTTTCTAACATCGTATTCAACATGGAAAATATCCGAAAAGAGATAAAAATGATCAAGGTAAGGAGAAATGTTAACTCCCTATGAAAAAAAGAGAAAAATATTAATTTATGACTTTTGGTTTTTTCGGTCATCAGTAGGCTGATGAAATGGCCGGCCCATGGCGGTCGGGTCGGTTGTTGATTTTCTCGTGCCGGCAGTGGGCCAGTCCGTCAATCTCCCTTACCCCTTGGCCGGACCGTCATTTTTATTGGGCCGACCCAATAAAAATTTTGCTTTAAAAAATATATTTCTTATTTGTTTATGTACATTCGTAGGAGTAAAAATAATTTGAAGATTGCCATTTTAAGATGAAAAGTAGAGAAAATGACAGTTTTTGCGAAGTTAACTCCGTTTTAGCTAAAAAAAATTTTTTAAATATTTTTTACCAAAAATCATTATAGTTTCAGATCCGTTTTGGTGACAGGAAAATTTTTTTTAAATGATCGAAAACGGAGTTAACCTCGGCGAGATAACCTCAAAATACTTTTTAGGCAAGAAACTTTTGGGATAACCAAATATTTTGTTTAGTACTGTTAGACTACGCTACCAACTTCGAAGTCGGCAACTTCAAAGTCGAAGTTTCAAACGTTGGATTCCAAGCAGTCGTTCAAGAAGCGTTGTATTTCGGATATTATACAGCTATAAGGGCTTCAAAAGAAAATAAGCTATATGCGACTCCAAGTGCTAGTGACGTAATTCCACATAGAACAACGATTCGAAGAAATGCTACCGTGCAATTCATGGGCAAGACTTCAAAAATTTTGTATTGAACAATGTGAAACATCAAGGCTGAAGTATGACTTTCGATTTAACGACGAAAAATCTCATTTTTGATGTACCACCATACATTTTTTTATAAAGAATGGTAATTTTTGTCAGAAATGAATAATAACTTATTTGGGAGAGAGAAAAATCTTTGTTTAAAGATTTCATGGGTCCAAATGAGTGATTTCGTAATGGGAACTTTTGTACAATTTTGGTCACCAACTTCGAAATTGGCAACGTAAAAGTTACGACTCCGAAGTTGCTGCCTTCGTCAAGACTGAACCTATATGCCAACTTCGAAGCTGGTAGCTTCTTCGGCATGATCTACAATTAAACTTCGAAGTCGGAACATAGAAGTTACAACTTCGAAGTTGCTGACTTCGTTAAGACTGGACCCATATGCCAACTTCGAAGTTGGCATCGTATTGGCCATTCTGAGACTTCGAAGTTAGTTTTAAATTTAACTTCGAAGTTTTAAAATTAAACTTCCAATGTACATCCCTGATACTGTTAAAACAAACTAGTTAGCTTATTTATTTACATTGTATGATTATATTATAAATAAAATATTATTTTCACATTCTACTATCTTTACAAAAGAACAGATAGCCGAGCGCTATCGGCGCACGAGATTCTACGAGCGATCACCTCCAAAAAGCGGTAGGATATGATAGGCCTGTCCTACGATGTTATCCTACTCTTTTTGGAAGCGATCGCTCGGAATCGTCGATCGAAGTCGCTGGTAGAAGAATCCCGGAGGTGCTCGGCGTCAGGTTTTAAAAATAATAAAAATTTTATACAATATATAGTGTTTAGATCGGTATAAAATACGCATAAAACGTTGAGCGAAAGCAATGGCTGAAAAGTTGAATGATCAATCGACAAGTTTCTACTGTTTATGCTCTTCGATCGATGCATAAATATGAGAATTTCGTACACGGATTTAAATTATTCGTACTAAAACTTGTTCTAATAAATTGTTGAAATTTTTTAGGGGTACCCCAACAAAAGGGCTCTAGGAAAACTCAAACGGAAAACCCAAAATGGAAAACTCAAAACGGGGTTCAAAATGAAATGAGGAAAACTCAACCAGGGATGTAAACGTGTACGGTTTTCGTGTATGTGTATTACATGTACACGAATAGCAAATTTTAACGTGTACGTGTAGTACACGTTAAAATTTTACCACTCGTGTGCGTGTAATACACGTACACGCACCATCAAAAGCGTACGTGTAGTACATATTTGAAACGTACTCTCGTTGAAACTATTACTACACGTTCGGGTTTGATAAATTAAACGTGTACACGTATACGATTGGTAGGGCGCAAACGTGTACATGTACTACACGTAACGTTAAATTTTTTGCCATTTGTGTACGTGTAGTACACGTACACGAACAAATCGTGTACTACGCGTACACGTAAAATTTCGATTTTTCGTGTAGTAAAATTGAAATATCTTTTGTTTTTTTTTAATAATCACGCTACTGTAAAGGAAAATTTTTAAACGCAAATATTTTTTTCAGCACTAAAAATATTTTTTCAGCACTAATATTTTTCTCAGGACTAAAAATAT
>JAQGCO010000230.1:0-12309 GCA_034700925.1 Acrobeloides cf. buchneri Gr-Nem-00862
AGTCTTTACTGCAAAAAATTTTGAGAAAAATTGATAAATTTTAACTCATCTTTTTGAACTCTGTTGATTGACTCCCCTCAGCTAGGACAGCTCCAAAATTTCGAGAAGACATAAGGACTCCCCTTACAATTTAAAAAAAATTTTGGGTGAGGCCTTCCCTGAAATTCGGGACCTATTACGGGCCTGTGTCCAAGGCGCTGGAGGGGTTACTCCATCCTTGATATCCTCGGGATTCGAATCTTCCCGGAGCCCCAATGATTTTGCCGAAAGGTAGGATCACAACATTAACAAGTTAATCTTACCTTGGACAATAAATTTGAGGTTAGGCAATCTTCTCTTCACTTCTTCGATTAGATCTGATCCAGCTGGAGCCGCTCCTGTGATGATAATCTCTACACTTGATAAATCGTATTTGTCGATTAAGGGGTGCTTTGCTAAGAATACTAGCATCGGGGGTACTAAAGATAGTTGTCGGATCTAAAAAAACCTTGTCGATCTTATTAAATCCTGTCCTTTCCCTGGTTCATTCATCCAGATCCTTTTAAAATTCTGATCAAAAATTTTCAAAAAATGGATAAAAAAATTGAAAAATTTTCTGTCAAAAATCAAAATTTTGATATTTTAGCATGAAAAATTGGGAAAAAAGTAAGATGCCCCAATCGCTGTTCCAGTCTAAAAAGGCCGAAACCGGAACCTAGCCCTGCTCCGGATCAATCCTGCCCTTAAATCTTGCCATGAATACACCCCCTAAATACATGTAGTGACGGAAAAAGCAGATCTACTGTTGCCGCTATGTTATATCTGGACCGTTTTTGGGCCTAGACTATTTCTGCTTGAATTTCTGGAGTGATGACCAGCAAAGGCTTACTCTATATTTTTGTATGCTCTCACAGAAAACCACAGGATCAAATTTTGGCATAACAATCGATGTTGAACCATTCAAGAAATTTTTCAACATGAATCCAATCCCCATTACATGATAAAACGGGAGCAACAACAGCTCGCGTTCTTTTTCAAAATTCCAATTGGGATCATTGGCATAGGTCATCTCTTTTGTGCAATGTTCTTGGAAGACATTTATCATGGTGCCATAATTTTTATGGCTTAGCATTACGCCTTTCATTAAGCCGGTTGTGCCGCTAAAAGAGAAATTTTTGGCTGTAGATGATTCACAGCCCTTGAAAATAAAAAATATGGCCTGTAGAAAAGTCGTAGAGCAATTTTTAGGACGTCAGAGAGGAAAATCTGATGAAATCGTATGAGTTCGATACCCACATGGGGCGAAATTTTGGAGCTCTTTCCCACGAGGATACACAATCAACAGGATCCCAAAAACTGATACTTTTTGAAGTAATTTTATGGAAAAATATCATATAAAGGCTTAGGCCTAAGCTTAAGCCTATAGGCATAGGCTTAAGCTTAGGCTTAACCCTAGGCTTAAGCCTAGGCCTAAGCCTAAGGTTACACCTAAGCTTAAGCCTACGATTAAGCCTAAGCTTAAGCCTAAGTCTAGGCTTAAAAGCCTAGGCTTTTAGAGGGTATTTTTCCATAAAATTACTTCAAAAAAGTATCAGTTTTTGGAATTCTGTTGATTACGTCTCCCTAGGGGAAGAACTCCGAAGTATTTTTTGCAATTTTAATGAAAATTTTTAATGAAGTCAGGTATTTTATGAGAAGAATCCGAATATTGCATTTTTAGCGACGGAAAATGTGTCCCTGAACTAGGGAAGAGTAATCAGGGAAAGAGAGGATATTGTTTCCTTACGATCCCTGGAAGGGAAACATAGCATTTCCCTGATTCAGGGAACATAGTCAAGCTTCGAAAATGCGATATTCGGATTCCTCACATAAAAATACCCATATATAAAATTTTATTGTTATGATCTTGCGTGAGGGCAAAATCAATTGGGCTCCGAGAGGATTCGAGCCCGTAAAGTGAAAGGATGGAGCAACTGCCCAGCACCTTGGGTCACTAATCCATGGCGCCATTTGAACTAAGAAGAGCGGATTTGCACTATCCTTTTCATCTTTTTGATTATCATCAAAATTGCAAAAAAGTGAAAAAATTTCACCCCAGGTGGGCATCGAACCCAACTATACAATTTCAGCAGTTATTCCTGTCCACCGCCCTACAAAATACGCTAAGATTTTTCTAAAAACTACAGATTTTTTCAGTTTCATAGGACGTGGATTGAGTACCTAGAATAAGGAAGAAATAAGATATCTTTTTCCACATCAAGTGGAACTTTTGATTGAAGACTGGGTTGAATTTTGAGAACATCTTCAAAGCTATAAACATCACAAGTAGTTCTTGCAGGAATGTGCAAATTTTGAGGATTGATGACAACTATTGCCTAAAATTCATTGGTTTGTATAGTTATTTTTTGATGATGCGAAGCAAGGTCCATCCTGATTCAGAAACTTGAGGATTTGTATTGGCACGATTGGGTTTATTGCAACGCTTGACCTATACTTTTTTGTAAATTTAAAAAAATTTATTGATCAAACAAGGCCACATCAGGGGTTAGGAATAGAACCAGGTTCTGGTCCAGAACCTGGTTCTAGACAAGTTTGAGGCCGAAATCAAGGCCTTACACAGGCCTAAGGTAGAGCATGATCTAGACTTTCCAGTGCCATGGGCATAGGTCACCAGTAGGGGGAGTACACCGGTCCCTCAGGATGGATGGATGAATGGCCTTTTAGGGGGGGGGGGTACATGCATACATGAACAAGGAGGGGGGACAAGCTACCTCGGGGCTATATGTTGTCGACCAAAAAAAGGTCGATTTTTTCAAAAATTTATATGATGAATGAATTGGGAGGGGGAGTACATGAACCCCCATGATGGATGGATGAATGACTATAAAGGTGGAAGGTCCGAGGATGAGTGGTGAGGGGGTACTGTACCCCCCCCCCCTTGGTGACCTATGGCCATGGGTCTTTCTCGGGGAAGAAGAAATGTGCTGAGAAGAGTAGAAACTACCATCTAATCCCCCAATAGGACCATTTATTAGGGACTTTTAATTGTATCTTAGCTTTTATTTTATTTTTCTTTGCTTGTTTATTCTGACTGATTAATGCACCTTAATCTTACCTGCATAGGTTGTGGTATATGAGTAGGGCTAGAGGCCTAGACCTACCCCTATCCCTAGGGCTAGGGGTAGGTCCAGGGCTAGGTCAGGGCTAGGGGTAGGGCTAGAGGCCTAGTCCTACCCCTAGCCGAAGCCATAGCCCTAGCCCTGAACCGATATGTACCGGTACAGTGAAACCTCGTTAATTGGACCTCTCACGATAATTGGAGCCCCTCTTTCCTCAAACTTTTCACAAAATTATTTGTAAAGTTTGAATGTTTTTCACCAAAATTCCCCAGATAATTGGACCCCCAGATAATCGGACCCCCTCTAGGAGGTCCAATTAACGAGGTTTCACTGTACCTGGATCTAGAGCTGGATATGAATCTGAATTTTGGCCTTTACCTGGAACAGACCTGAACCCGAAACTGACCCGTTTTTTAGATCTTTTATTAGTTTTTAGGTTTTTTTAGACTTATTATTATTACTACCACAAACTACAACAAATGTGAGCAAAATTCGTGTTGCAGGAAGCAGTATTTTTAAATAACTGGATGACGAACTCACACTTTGAGCTCTGCCTCTTGAAGATAACCAACACAAGGACAAAGAGCAAAGAAATGCCCATATGACAGCCAATATTTGATAGCCACACAGTAAAATTTAGAAAAAACGGGGCTACACTGACTACAAAGTTTTAAAATGCTATAAAAGCATGGAAGCAGTACAAAGGATAAAAACGTGGGTTTTTTAAATTTATTGATCAATCGTGTCAAAACAAATCTCCAAGTTCCTGAATCAGGTTGGGCCTTGATTCGTATCATCGAAAAATAACTACTATATTTAAAACACGTTCCGCGAGAGAGCCGAGCTTCGAATGTCACAAAATTGTGTTCGATGCTGAACGAAAATTTAGGCTTATAATCTGATAGAACCCATACAGGTAACATGAAATTGAGCAAAATTTTTTCGTACCCAACGGGACTCGAACCTGGACATCTTGGCTATCGTCCAAGTGCACTATCATTGTGCTACCGAGAAAAGCATGGAAACAGTGCAAAGGATAAAAACGTGGGTTAAAAATTTATTGAACAATCGTGTCAAAACAAATCCCCAAAGTTCCTGAATCAGGTTGGGCCTTGATTCGCATCATCGAAAAAAAAACTGATGCCCGTTAATTGGTAAATACTTGACGGTATATTTTCCACTACTCACACTGTGATTAACACCCGTGTGTCATCCGACTAATTAACAGTACAAGACGGACGTAGGGATTACTGATAGCTCTCATTTTTGGAATTTTTTGTGCTCCAAAAAATTCCAAAAATGAGAGAACCCATCGAGTTATGCAACTTTTATTTTGGGCTTCCAACCTGGTACCTCTTTCATTGGCGCTATGACCTCTAGAAGTTAGTCGATGGGTTCTATCAGATTATAAGCCTAAATTGTCGAAAAAAATTTTGTGACATGCCCTTGGTCTCAAAGCTCGATTCTCACGCAGATCTTGTTTTAACAGTGAAAAGAATTTGAATCCAACAAGCCTACTTTCATAGTTGGACATTTTTCAGCCGCTTTCAAAACATCCCCCAGTCTATTCGGTGCACAAAACGCTACTTTACACTTGGCATCATTGAATTGTTTTTCCAATTCATCTAAACATATTTTTTGTTAATTTTTAGCATTTTTTGAAAAATACAATGTGAAATTTGACAGCTTGCTGCACTGATTGTACCACCTCGCAATGAAACACCAGTAAAAATAGCTAGATACTCCCAACAATTGTGTAAAACAAGACAAGCCGTATCTTTATGCCCAAACTGATAGCTTTCCAAAAATGTAGCAATAGAGAAGCTGTATAAATATAGTTGTCCAAATGTTACTTTGATGTTTTCGTCTTCTGCACTGATCTAAACAAATTTCAATTTTAAAAAACTCTAAAAAAATTAAAAACTAATAAAAGATCTAAAAAACGGGTCAGTTTCGGGGTCAGATCTGTTCCAGGTAAAGGTCAAGATCCAGATTCATATCCAGCTCTAGATCCAGGTACCGGTACATATCGGTTCAGGGCTATGGCTTGGGCTAGGGGTAGGGTTAGAACTAAGGCTAGGGGTAGGTCCAGGGATAGGGGTAGGGGTAAGGGTAGGTCTAGGGCTAGGGATATGGCTAAGGGTAGGTCTAGGGGTAGGGCTAGGGTTAGAGCTAAGGCTAGAGATAAGTCTAGGTCCAGGGATAGGGGTAGGAGTAGGCCTAGGGCTAGAGGTAAGGGTAGGGCTAAGGATAGGACTAGGGGTAGGTCCAGAGCTAGGGATAGGGGTAGGTCTAGGTCTAGGGCTAGGGGTAAGTCTATACCCAAGACTAGAGATAGGGGAAGGGCTGGGGTAGTTCTAGGACTAGAGCTAGGAGTAGGTCTAGGGTTAGAGTTATGGCCAGCGCTAGGACTGGACTTGGGCTAGAACTAGGCCTAGGGTAGCGCTAGAACTAGGTCTATAGGGCTAGGGCTAATCCCGAGAATGTTAAGGCCCAGAGCCAAAGCATTAGTCAGAACTAGGGGTCTAGAGATAGAGCCAAACAAATAGAAATCATACAAAAGCTGGTCTTGTATGATCTTTGAGATAATTTTGCCATGAAGTTTCAAGTAACTTTTGGTGAAAAGGAGAATCCGCTACTGGAACATCCGGAAAATCAGACTTAAAAGATGATACTTCCAATATCTTAGATGTGAGTGGATTCTAAAATTTATATATGTTTTTTTCCCAATATTGGCGTATGCCCTTTTTTGTGGGCTATGTTTTTGGGATGTAAGTTCTAGATCCATTTTGACCTTATGAATAAAACCTACTAGGCTCAGCTGTCTATGAAAAACAATGCATAAATTTGAATATTTTGGAATATTCCTAGAAAATGGTCGAACAAACATGTTTTATAAAAATTTGAACCAAACTAGTTTAACCCACGTTTTTATCTTTTGCACTGTTTCCATGCTTTTATAGCCATTTTAAAACTTTGTAGCCAGTGTAGCCCCGTTTTTTTCTAAATTTTACTGTGTGGTTAAATAAAATCAAATATTTGCTGTCATCTGGGCGTTCCTTTGCTCTTTGTCCTTGTGCTGGTTATTTTCAAGAGGCAGAGTTCAAAGGCGAGTGTGAGTTAGTCATTCAGTTATTTAAAAATACTGCTTCCTGCAACACGAATTTTGCCCACATTTGTTGTAGTTTGTAGTAGTTAGAATTAGATTATTATAAAACGCAATAAAAAATTGAGGTCTAGACGCTTTTCGATCACGCGACCCTTCCAGTTGAGGGATTTTTTGAAATCATCTGAATTTTTAGAATTTTAGTACTACAGGGTGGTCCAAAATTACACGGACTTTTCTACTTTCTTGATGGACTTACGTTCATTATCTAAAAAATCGCTTTCGAAATGAAGAAAACCTTGATTTTAGTTGAAATAAAATGGGAATAAAAAGCGATTGGTTTAGACCAGCTGTTTGCTACCTGTTTCCTGAAAGGAAGATGAAGAAAAACAAGATTGCCGAGATTTTTGGAGTCGATAAAAAGACTGTTTTGAAGCCATCAAGCGCTACGAAGAAACCGGTGAGCATAAAAATCGAAAAGGACAAGGACGCAAAAGAACGACTAGAAATGAGCAGAACAAGCATGAGGTTGAAGAGCTCCTTCAAGCAAACAACCATACGAAATGGAACGGAATTCCCAGAAGATCAAAAAAAAGTCCATGTAATTTTGGACCACCCTGTATATACAGTGGATTCTCGAAAGTACGGTCCCCCAAAATCAAAATTTCAAAAAATCATATCTCCGTCAATTTTAATGCTATTTTTTTCGTTAACCACATTTTAAATTTTCATAGACTGAACATTGTAGCAATTTTTTATAACTCTGTGAGACGAATAAAATGACACCAAAATTATGTTGTGTTATTGAAACAAAAACCTGATTCATGTTTTCGTTTCAATAACCCTAAACAATGTTCAAATTGGATAATTTTGATGTCATTTTGTTCGTCTCATTTAGTTATAAAAAATTGCTGCAATGTTCATTTTATGAAAATTTAAAAAATTGATGCCAAAATCGATTTTTTCGCAAAAAAATTCAAAAAAAGTTTGTGTATTACAACGAAGAGCTTGTAACAAATTCAAAATTTCGAATGCAATTATCTCGAAAACTACAACGATTCAGAACATGCCGTAAAAACAAAAAATGCTCCATTTTTCATGATCTTTCCGAATATATCATTTTTTCATATGGTTGTAAATTACTGGATTGGTCCTTTAAGACCCCCCCCCCCCACTCTATTTGAGGGGAGGGGGGTTCCTACAAAAATAGCAATGGTCAGGCTAAGCTAGCAAAGCAGTAGCAATATCCAGCCACAAATTGTTTAGAAATGATTTGAAGTAATGATAAGAGTACAAGCTGATAAGAATAACATAAAACAATTTTTTTATTTCATAAGGAAAATTCATTTTTCATCATTTGGAAATTTCTTTTTATATTCATAAGAAAATTAAATGTAAGTTTTTTAATACTTTATCTTATTTAAAACGGTAACTCATGGGGGTCCCCTAAAGGATAATTTTTTAAAGAAATTTTGTTGTTACGGAACGAAATTCGATACGTGACGATTTTTATTAAGTAATAAAAAAAGGGAGCGCGCCGTAGTCGCTTGAGCTCCATATACTTTATATTAACACTCGGAGGCTTTACTGATACATTAGCCTCTCTATATATGTATATTCACGGCGCATGAAAATGAAAAAATCCAGAAAAGTGAGAATTCGCATTTTTAGTCCCCCAGAGACCCTGGTTTGAGCTCCGCTCCTACAAAAAATTTTTGTCTTATTTTTTTTAAACTATGTATAATTCGAGATCCATAAATGAAAATTTACATTTTCGGGAAACAAAGGGGGAATATGTTATTTAAAAGAAAAAATTTAAAAATAAACATATTTACTACAGGGTACCCCAATTTTGCGATTTTTTAAAATTTGTTTAAAGTTTTTACTAAAATAACCCTATAGGGGGTTTTTCTATGTGAGGAATCGATTGCGCGCATTTCCGAACGTGAAAACGCTTCTTTGACCCTGATTCAGGGAAGAGATGTGTGTAATAAAACATAAATCGGGTAATACAGAGTCAGGGAAAGGTTTTCAAGGTTTGGAAATGCGCACAATCGGTTCTTCGCATAGAAAAACTTCCTTAAAAGTTTATTTTTGTGAAAGGTAAAATCATCGGTTCGGTTCGCTCAGCTTGAAAATGCTCCCTTGACCCTGATTCAGGGAAATAAGAGTGTGTATTAAAGCGAAAATATGAAAATTTTAGATTTTTCTTCTAAAATCACCGTTCTAGGGTTAATTTTATTTTTAGGGTCAAGGAAACATTTTCAAGCTTTGCAAATGCATGCAATCAATTTTTCGCATAAAATTGCCCCTAGAACGGTGATTTTAGAAGAAAAAACACCGATGTTTTTTCTTCTAAAATCTAAAATTTTCATATTTTCGCTTCAATACACACTCTTATTTCCCTGAATCAGGGTCAATGAAGCATTTTCAAGCTTCGAGGATGCGCGCAATCGATTTTTCACATAAAATTACCCCTAGAAAAGTCATTTTTGCAAAAATTCAAAAAATTTTTTGGAAGTGCTGCTGCCAAGTTTACCCCCTTTAAAACAAGATTTATTGTAGATTTGCTATGGTTGTCTATAAAGACTATACAAAGAATGAAGTTCGACAATGCATAAAAGAAAATGAAATGGACTCTTCCATGGAACAAGATGCTGTTACTTGGTTGCATGAGGCTTTGAAAATCCACACCACTAGGGATGGAGCTTATCGTGATAACTATGAAATATGTGATTTTTTAAAGAAAAATTTCGAAAGCAAACATAGTGGACACTGGGCTGTAATAATGGGACAATATGCGGCAAGATATTCATATAGCAGAGGAAAATTTATTCTTTTCATTCTTGATAATAGTGATAGCGTGTCAATTTTCAAGGAATTCAGCAAAAACTAGGCTGTGGATTTAGTTGATAACTCCATCTGATAGCGACTAACTTGCAAAGTTATTTTTTTGAAGTTACTAACTTTATAAGTTATTACGTTAGAAAATAAAAGATTTTCATCCTATAATAAGTACATTATCAGAATTAGACATTTTTGGAGCTTTTTAACACTAAGTAACTTGTCAAGTTCGAACTTGGTCAGTTACTCACCGATGAGTAACTTTCCAAGTTAGTAACTTTGCAAGTTCGAACTTGAAAAGTTAGTAACTTGGTAAGTTTCTAGAGCAAACCAAAATTGTCCTTTTACCTTGAATATGATATTGACGATGAAAACTTAAAAAGTTAATAAAGCTCGAACTTGAAAAGTTAGTAACTTGGTAAGTTAGTCGTTCCGAGTAACTTACCAAGTACGAACTTCGCAAGTTACTAAATTGCAAAGTTCGAACTTGAAAAGTTACTCGTCGATGAATAACTTACCAAGTTCGAACTTGTCAACTTACTTGGCAAATTACTGATCGGTGTCCGTCAAAGTTACTCGAATGAAGTTGATGCACACCCCAGGGGGCGCTGCGCGAGGGAGTGTTACGACCCCCCCCCCACATTCATCTATGTTTCGCCTCCTAAAATATTCGTTATGATGATTTTCAAACATTGTACAAATATTTTTTATCTTTTATAAATAAAAACAAAATCGTTATTATCCAAACGAAATTTTATTGATTTTTCTGACTGCATTGTTAGATTTTGATTTTTCGTAAAGATGCATGCCCATCTGCCTCCATATTGTTCTTGTAAATTTCTAGTTAGATGATCTTCTATGGCTTCTCCATCACGCGAAAGACCGTCTCGCATCGTATTCAGCTTAAGCGCTTTATGAAGCCAAGTGATGATATCTTCTTTTTCTTGCGTTTGCAGGCCAACACAACTTGTTATTTGGGAATTAAGCTCACTACGCTGGTAATCTCGAAGAGGACCATTTGGTATAGCTAAACAAATATTCTTTAACCCTCCAATGGCCGCGTAAAAAATCGTAAAATGGTGATGGGTGTAGACAGCTTCTCATTTTTTGGCAAAGACAATTAGAAAAAAACATTTGGAGACGTCAAAAAGTCATGCAAACGCTTTTAAACGATAAACAAAAATAAACGATAAACAAAAATAAACAAATTTTTGATTTCACCTCCTTGCAGCAAATGAACCAAATTTCTGGTGACTCCCAAAATTCAATCGTAAAATTCAACAATTCACAGAAAATTCATTTTAAAAGATTTTTCGATGCGATCTTTTTTAGGATTGTACCCAGCATCTAAGTTTGATTTTACACCCATTTTCAAGGTGACAGCTATTCGGGAACTGTCTTTTCTGGAAAATGCATATTTTCCCAAATTCATTTAACAAAAAATTCATTTTAGCGAATTTTGATTCGAAATCTGTTGCAAAAAATAGCTGAGAACCAGAGCTACAAATTTGTTTTTGACTATAAGTTCTAAAAGTTTATAGTTTTTTTTCTACGATTTTCAGCGATAATATAGTAAAAGTTGAAGATCATATTAAAAGTGCTAGTGTGGCGCTGTTGGTAAAGCATCACCTCTCTGCCCATAAAGTCGAAGGTTTGACTCCCAGCTGCGTCGAATTAATTTAGCACATCATTATGATCTTGTTTAAAAAATCGTAGAAATAAAACCATAAATTTTTTTCACATGCGACCAAAAACAAATTTGTAGCTCTGGTTCTCAGCTATTTTGTGCAAAAGGTTTCGAATCAAAATTCGCTAAAATGAATTTTTTATGAATTGTTAAATGAATTTGGGAAAATATGCATTCTCCAGAAAAAATAGTTTCCAATAGTTGTCACCTTGGAAATGGGTAGAAAATAAGATTTAGATGCTGGGTACAATCCTAAAAAAGACCGCATCGAAAAATCTTTTAAAATGAATTTTCTGTGAATTTTTGAATTTTACGATTTTTTACGCGGCCATCGGAGGGTTAAGCAATGGAAAATGAAAATACTTGGTTGTGCTGGTGCAGTTAGTTCGGCAGGTTCAATATTGGATGGTTGAAAATTATCAGGATTTGTTCGACTGGAAGAAGTCTAAAATAGAAGAGCTGGAAGAAGCCAAAAATGGAAAAAAGACCACTGAACTTTTGAACGGGCCTTGAGAATTTATTTTTAAAAGAAAGAGGAATTTTTACTAATCATTTTTTGTTTTTACGACACTCCTTGAAAGTTTAACATAGGTCAGCAAGGGGGGAGTCTCCCCCCTGACCCACTCACTCTTGGACTCAAAATTTGGGGGGGGGACCACCTCATGGACCCCGCCGAACATATGAGGTGGTCTATAAAAATTGGGTGTCAGAAGACTACCTCAAGCTAAAAAAAGGTCCTTTTTTATTAAAATCTTAGCCGAATTTAATGAGGTGGTGGGGAACCACCTCATCGGGGGTCCCCTCCCCCCACCTTGTCGATCTATGAAGTTCAACCCTTTCGAGATAATTGTACTTGAAATTTTGTTCAAAATTTTCAAACGTGATTGTGTAGAAAGTACATATTTCGAAAAAGCTAAATGCAAAAATTCGATTCTCTAAAAAATGGAAGCATTTTTACGCAAAAATAACATCGCCAACGTATTTTCCGCATAAAATTACTCCTAGTAGGGTCATTTTGGAGAAAATTTCGAAAAATAAAATTTTTCTATTTTAGACCACGTTCAATGGGGTATAATAGCCGAAGTAGCTCCGAACTTTCCTTCATCCGGTTAGCATTGTATCGATATTACTAGTATATACTTACTTCCGAATCAGCGTCAGCATAAATACGAATAAGGTCATTTCTATCGACAGGGTGTCGACAGGTTGGACATGTTCTTGATTGCTTGAAAAATTCATTTTTAGAAATTACACGAGAATTAAGGAACTGATCAATCAATTTTTTAAAATAGCCACCGCCATGTTGTAGGGTTCCTCAATATGTAAGGTTTGGGGGCCATGTTGTAGGGTGCCCCAATATGTATGGTTGGGGACCTTTACAATTGGAAATGATCATTTTAAAAATTGATTGAATAGATCCTTAATCTCCTTTGTTAACACGGGAATACTTCTTCAAAATTCCGCGATAGTCTATTATTTTGAGTTATGCTGAATAACTTTCAAAAAAATTTTGGAGCTGTCCTAGCTGGGGGGAGTCAATCAACAGAGTTCAAAAAGATGAGTTAAAATTTTTT